>OZ010578.1:30374655-30414655 GCA_963932145.1 Acanthosepion lycidas | reverse complement strand
TCATGAACTTAAATGTCAAACGACAGCCCATGCAAATATTCAAAGTAACAACATATCGAAATAGCACAACACATTCACCAATAAAATGAAATTTAATTTTTATTCATCATACTGTAGTTTTCTTAATTTTTTTTCCTAAGATTTTGTTGTCTCTTTTCAACATCGATGTCCTAAATGTCCGATTTTTATTCAAAAGAATGTGAATTTCGTATTTTAATTTTCAGTTGACCAAGCATAGAAATGAATACAATATGGGAACCAGTAATAAGGAGTGCCAGGGAAAAGAAATAATAACAACAAAAATTGCAATATGAGCTCTGGTAAAAAAAACATAGATGATAACAGAAAAAATTGCTATATGAGCACTGGTAAAAACATGTATTGATAAGAGCAAAAATTGCAATATGAGCACTGGTAAAAACAAGATTTGATTACAGCAAAAATTGCAATATGAGCACTGGTAAAAACTATTGCTGAAGACATTAGGTGTATAATACCCAGAAATTCATGCACAGATGTCCTCAATGACACACAGCACAGTGGAGAAAGTCGTTAGTTAGATCCAGTGATCGGACCCAAAGAATGTGAGTTCAATACCCGGTTAAGGCAGTGGAGAACGTTCAGAGGGGAATTAACAGGAGATAATTGGCACGTGGAACTAGAACAGTCTGCCCCTAGCGAAATAAAGGTGTCAGTTCGACATTCTAACCACCAAAACGTTGTAATAAATATGGCGACAAAGATGAGGAATCGTCCGAATAATGTAAATAGTCTACATAATACCTCATCTCAGAAATATAGACAGATAATAAAGGGCCGAAACGTTGTAATAAATATGGCGACAAAGATGAGGGCAATAATCCGAATGATATAAATAGTGTACATAACTCATCTCAGAAATATAGACAGATATTTAATTTTCAGATTTAGATGAATTATACCTTTTTTCAGTAATTTTCAACAAAACCAAGACATTCGTGATTATGACTTCTTAAATAATCTATACTTTTTCTGTAAGCATAAATTTGCGCATTGATCGCGTCCTTCTTTATAAGATTTCCAATAAACAATTTACCATTTTTTTTTTCTATTTTCCCCACCTTATCTAACTGGTAGTATTCCACAAACCGTGTCAAATGGATCAGTTATATTTATTTATCTGTTTTACAATGACTTTATTCCGTCCTTTTAAATGAATAATTATTCAAGTGGTTTCGAGATTAACGTTCTTAAACACACATGCGAAATTGTTTCCAAACATGCATTACCATTTTCAAATTTCTCCGAATCTTCAAAAGAATTAATTTTGTAATGAGCAGTCGGTGTTACATGAGAAGCAAGACGCACCTACCCTACGATCAGCACCGGTCAGCAGACAATATTCTATTTTATTGGTATCAGTATGTATAAACTTGTTTGTTATGTATAGTTCTTTAATTTTATGAAAATTTATTATAACACACACACACGTGTATATATATATATATATATATATATATATATATATATATATATATATATATATATATATATATATATATATGTTAGGACATTTTTATATTTATACATTCTTTTTATAGATACAAATATTTAAGTAAATGCTCTGTATATAATAAACAGTATTAACAACATTTACCCGCCTGAATGTCCGAGAAATTTTCATAAAAAATTATGCGTCCTCTGGCATGAGCAGATATGAATGTACGTGAGAGAATCATGGAAGATTGTAGTTTAAAAGCAGTAAAATGGACCTTGCGAAACGAACGATCCTCTGTGGCCCAATCGATAAAGGCACGTCAAGCAATATGACGGTTCTGTATAGGATACAGGTTCGATTCTTGTCGGAGGACGAATATTTTCTATGAAAATTTCTGTGACATTCAGGCCGATAAATGTTGTTTATACTGTTTATTATAAACAGAGCATTTGCTTAAATATTTGCATCGATAAAAATAATGCATAAAAATAAAAATGTCTTAAAATAAATGTCGAACTTTGTCCATTTCATAATATATATATATATATATATATATATATATATATATATATATGTATTTGCGTATTTAGGCAGCAATCCATCCTTCATGCAAATTTCATTGAATACGACAAACAAGAAGCTTTTATTCAGTTTTTTTTATACAATTTCTCATGCGATCTAATAATTGTTTTGTTTTCAGATGATAAATTATGAAAAAAACTTTCCGAATGTTTATCCGAGCGCTTTCGGCTATATATTTAATCGTTTTCAAGGATTAAATATTTTAACTGTTAAATAAGAAATAGTTTCCTGCATGTATGTCGTATAAAATGTATTCATTTTTCAAAACACGGTCAAGATATTGTGTCCATGTTCATAGTTGATATTATTGAGTGTTGTTTTTTTTGTTTTTATTAATAAGGCTTCCATTATTTTTAGCCTTTTTTTTTTGGCATGTAGATGATCTTATGTTATTTTTGTTAACAAGTATGTTACGAATAGTGTCTGGTAGGTCTCCATGAATATTTTAATGAGATCTAATTGAGTCATGGTCAGAAAGGTGTAGAGTGAGTCTGCGTGTCAAACATGTTGTAGTGTGGCATATATAATTATTTACGAATTCTGATTGATCAGGATTACAATTCCTTAATGGGTATTTATATTCATAAATAATATTTGCCCTATATCATTTGACACGCAAACTCACTCACTTTATTTGTGACTCTTCAGGTGTTTAACGATGAAAATATATATATATATATATATATATATATATATATATATATATCAAGAGTACGAGAGAAATAGAGGGAATGAAGTACATAAAAAGGAGAGGAAGAGAGAGCTATCGTGTATAAAAAGGATATTTTAGTTAGTTCTTTAGTATAGCAGAATAACGTTCTAAATTGTCAAGTTCCTTATAACGTAATCTTAAATATTTATATATTACTATTTGGAGCGACCAAGGAAGATAGATGATACATATTTGAGGAAAGCAAAACAAAAAATAGAATGTTAGGGAAAAAAGATGAAAAATGAAATATTCTGGAACAAAGAAGACTAAAAGCTTAAAAAAGAAAGTGTGGAACAGAAAGAAAGAATGACAAAGAGAGAAAGAACAGTTAGTGATAGATAGATAAATAGATAGATAAATAGATAGATAAATAGATAGATAGATAGATAGATAGATAGACAGAGATAGCAAAGTAAAAATAAAAATAATGAAACAAACAGAAATATATGTATGGCAATAAGAGAATGAAAACTTTCCCATGTATATATATATATATATATATATGTGTATATATATAAGATAATCCTAAGAATCCAGGCAAACCTACGTAGGTTTCACCTAAACGGATCTTCAGAGTAACCGGTAACATATACATATCTATAAAAAGAACGTATAAACATAAAAATGTCTTTTATATATATATATATATATATATATATATATATATGTGTGTGTGTGTGTGTGTGTGTGTGTTTTTAACGGTACAAAAACGTATTATGGCATTAAAGGCAAGACACTTTTTACTCTAGGCCATGATAAATTTTAAAACAAAAAACACGAACACAAGTCAGCCGGTTTCGTCCCCTCTCGTCAGAACTGTAAACGGGGAAACAAATTATGAGAAGAAAGTCTGTCATGGATTACGTGAATGAATGGACAGGGAAAAAATATAATAATAAAACTTATAATACCAAAGATGCTAGAGGCAGAGCACAGCAAGCCCAAGCAAACAGTCTCTTTATTTACAAAGAGTGGGTCGCGTGGACCTGGTGAACAGCTTCTCCAACACCTTCAGATGGAATAACGAACCAGCTCACACTAAAATCCATAGCACAGGTCAGATTATTTATCATGTGATTCGCTATAGAAGGCCCGTATGTATTTCGAATGGTATCACCAAACGAAAACATTTTCTTGAGTATTTTAGCAGGCACATGCTTTTTAGTACTAACATCTAAACGCTGAGTCGTTCTACCTATGTAGTTGAGTCTACAACCACGAGGAAACCCATTGTCAGCAACATGAGTAAAATCTCCATCCACATTTTAACATCACCTACCTATTAAATCCTAAACAGCCATCTCCTACCTGGTATATTATTAACTTCCGTTACCTATGCTATTCGCGTATTATGCACTATAGGAAGTATTGCCATGTACATTGAGGATTACATCACAATCACCCTCTCCTATACCATCTTGCGTTCCACAACTATAGTTCCTTTATATACAAGCTTATGTAAGGAGTGAGGAAAGTTAGTGTAGATACATATTATTCTTACATTACTAATTCATATCTTTACGTTTGTTGTGATTCATAAGTTTGTGTGGTAGCTTGTGTATATTTACACAATGTACACACCGTATATATATATATATGTATACGCTTTTCCTCATTTTTTCCTTTATTATTATTATTATTATTATTATTATTATTATTATTATTATTATTTTCATCATAATTCTCTTCTTTTTGCTTTTCTCAGCACCCCCGATTTTAACATTTTTAACAATAGATTTCCGAAATTTCTATCCAAATATCTTTTTATTTGTTCTTGCCCTATTTTTCTTTTCGTTTTATTTTTACTTCCTTATTTTTCATTTGTTCCGACATACATTTATTTTCTCTTCAGATTTTATCCAAACTTACAGCCCGTGTTTCTGAAATTGACAAGTTATCCTAAACAGAGCCTGTCATTCTGAAATAGATAAATTGGACGAAATATTTACGGCTACACTGACCACACACAAGACGTTTCGCACAGCGAGGGTTCAGACAGATCAGGTTTTTGCTAATACTATGATCTTTACAGAATTTACACCGTCCACAAAAAAATCCCTATTTCTCTTGTCTTTCCTCGCGCCGTTGATGAAGCACACAGGCGTGTCAGAAAATTCCGGACATAAAATCTTTATTTCTTTGCCTCATTTCTGTCATTGGATAATAATTAATATTTAATAATTGTTTTTCCTGCTGTTTATATTGGTATCCTTTCGCTTGCCCTTGTTTTATTAATCAACCTATCTGTTTATACAGTCTTTTTATAAACGTAAAAATGTTAAAATAATTGTCGGACTTTGTTCATTTCATAATGGGTGACGTCATATGTTTACATTAAGATGCGCACTGAGCAGATATCCATGTATGTGAGAGAATCATGGAAGATTGTAGTTTAAAGGCAGTAAAATCGACCTTGCGAAACGAACGATCCTCTGTGGCTCAGTTGGTTAAGACACGTCAGGCTATATGACGGTTCCGTATAGGATACAAGTTCGATTTCTGTCGGAGGACGAATATTTTCTATGACAATTTCTCGGATATTCAGGCCGGTAAATGTTATTAATACTATTTATTATAAACAGAACATTTGCTTAAATATTTGTACCTGAAAAAGGAATGTATAAAGATAAAAATGTCTAAAAATAATTGTCGGACTTTGTCCATTTGGTAATATATATATATATATATATATATATATATATATATATATATATATATATAGAGAGAGAGAGAGAGAGAGAGAGAGAGGGGCAGAGAGAGAGTGAAAGAGACAGAAGTGTATAAATATATATATGTGTGTGTGAGTATGTATATATATACTGCCGTTTTGTGTATATATATATGCGGATATATAAGAAATATACTCTCAAGGTGTTCTATATTGATGGGATAAAGTGCTCAATATCAGAGATAGAGCATGTGTAAATATAAAAGTGAACATTGAAGTCAACACTTACAAGCGACAGTCTGCTTCATGCTAGACGCAATCGTCAGAACACTCGTATATACTCACACACATATCTATATCAGTATATATACATATATATTTAGATACAGATATGTGTGTCAGTATATACATATATATACATACATAATTATATATACAGATGTCTGTATATATGTGTGTATATCTATATATATATATATACATATATAGATGTGTGTAAATATATACAGATGAGTGTGAGTGTATATATATATATACATATACAGATGAGTCCGTGTATATATATATATATATATATATATATATAGTGAGTGTGTGACTATGTTGATTCATATATCCATAAAGTATATATATGCAGATACAGATGTGTGTGCGTATATATACATATGACTCTCTCTCTCTCTCTCTCTCTCTCTATATATATATATATATATATATATATATATATATATACAGATACAGATGTGTGTATATATATATATATACTGATATATGTGTATATATATATATATATATATATATACATATACAGGTGTGTGTATATATATATATATATATATATATATATATATTAACAGTATTACTCCCTTGAAAAACCTCGGATGACTCAACTTGTAGACACCTGGAGGTAAAAAAAGAAAGAACGAAAAATGGCAGAACCAAGCGAAACAAATTTACCCTGAAGATCCGTTTAGGAGAAAGCCAGGTAGGTTTGTCTCGCTCGCTCTTTATGATTTATGCTACATATATATATATATATAAATTACAGAGAAATATATGATAATATGAACAGATAGGATAGATTTAGGAGAAATCATCCAGTGTGTAAATGTTATTGCAAATGTTAGATATTTGGGCTTGCTCTTTTGGATATTTACCTAACCTGTATCATGAGATTATGTCACGATGATGTCTGAAGAATATTAGTCAGTGAAAAAAGATTCACCTTTCGCAGACAGATGCACTGACCTTTGAAAATGAAAACTGTCCAATTGAAAATTGCGAGTTAAACAGTTTTTACAAGGCTCGCTTTGTAGCTTATCAGTCACCTTGCACGATACAGTCCCGTTCTCATTTTTAAGAATGGTCACCTTCTGTACTTCCATAGAGCTGACCTCTTCTACTTGGTAGATAACCAAAAGCGAATTCCTTAAATAAAGTTGTCACACAGTTAGTGACTTCACGTTTCTTCTCCAACTTATTATCCGAACGAACTCCATTTCCAGGCCTGCCATGAACAGATATTTATACAAGGCAGATCGAGACTAGGATTAGCTGGCATCGCAGACACGTTTATTACGAGAAACAGCAAGATCTTGGAAGATTTCTTCAGAAAAACGGCAGGGTTCTGCAAGTGAATGATATAAAAGGTCAAGCGAGTCATAAGGTTGATATGGCTAGATTTTTCCATCGAAAAATCCGTAGCGGTGGCTTTCGGAGGTTCTACAAGGAAATCGATACAAACGTGGTTTCTAGTAGCCTATTTACTCATAGCAGTGATTTTTTGAATGCCTGTGGGCATATTACAGCGATATCAATAAGAACAAACTTACTGAAAATATAGAGCTATATTAATATTAGATTGGTGCAAAAATAATGACGTAATAATGTTGTTTTTTGACGTTAAAAAATACGTCAAAAACGACATTATTACGTCATTATTTTTGCACCAACCTAATAATACTTATTTCTTTATGATTTGAGCATCCTGGGTATGACGATAAACTACGTCCAGCAGCGAGGCCTCTGATCAGCAGGTTTTGAAGATCGTGGAACCACCTCTTGCTGGTGTTCCCATGTCCATCCAGACCCCGGGTGGTAGCTCCTGCTAGGATCCAAGCTATGGGCAAATAGTTAACACCCAAACTTGTGTAAAAATAAGTTCAATACCAGAAATACTTTGTATTACCAGCAATAATTTTTCAAGGGTAAATTATTATCAGAAATACTTAAAAAATACCAGCAATACAAACAGTTATACATTCTTTCAAAGAAGATATGACCAGCTATAGATTTCTTCAAGGAGTAATAGTCCCTGAAAGAGGTTTTTGAAGAAAAACATATTACTACCAATAAAAATTTTATCGGCATTAAATAACCCACTGAGGTTGATATACCGTAAAACAAAAAAACAAACCAAACCAAATTTATGATTTGATTTCATCAGTGTGTTTAAATTCTGATTTTCGTTTAAAGAGATATGTATATATTGTTCTGGATACGAAGCAGCAGAAATGGCTGCTACATATACCTCTCACATAATGGTAATACATTAGTTGCAATAGTGTGTTTATCTAGCTAATGGCTAAACCATTATGTGGAAGGTATTTTTGTAGTACTGTATTTTTCTTCTTATAAATGGCAGTTGGGCCCAATATGGGCTTCAGATGTTTGGAAAAGGGGAGGATAAATATGTTGAGAAAATGTTTTTTTAATCTTTTCGCTCCAAGCAAAATTATAAAGCCACTGAGACGCAAGGGATTATTGAGTGTTAGAGTATATGAGAAAAAATATATTATTAAGAAGAGAGGACAATAAAAAAAGAATAATTAAGAAGACAGATAAAAATTAATATAGCATTTACATTTTTTTGAAGATCAAAACTGACAGGTAAATAAAAAGGCAGAAGAGAGTTTCACAAGAGAGAAAGAATAGAAAAAACTTACGCTTACGTCCCGTCATTTCAACTGCAAAATGATGTAACATTGCCGCTAATCTAGTATTGCGCTTAGATTTATAATTCTTGTTTTTCTTATGTTTCCTTGATATAAACTGTTAATTTCGTTAGCATGTCATATTTATGTATTTCATCTTTGTGTCAAAATACTGAGTTGGATTATTATGTCCAAGTAGTGGCACTGGTTGTTAAGGACTTTAGATTTTCTTTCGTGTTGCTAACTTCGACGGAAAGATGTTGAATCTCATTACGAGAAAAAAAAAAACATTTTTTTAACAATACTTAACAATTTTAAAAATGTAATATATTTGGGGGGCTGCGGGAAGTTGCAATTTAAATTTAGTATCTTTGGGAACTCAGTATTATTTTAAATTATTATTGTGCAAGAAAAATATGTTTTAGAGGAGAAGATTATTTCAGCTCTGGATTAAATTGATTATGACTTCAAATTTACATATATCAAATAGTGAGTTTCTTTAATGTATTAAATATTTTGTGGTTAGAGAATCTAATGTACTGTCCATATCGACACTGTCAGTCTCAACGTAGACATTACTTAGATGATTATTAAACGGGCCATGTTTATATGTTAGCTATTAATATTATATCCTTGATTTTTAAAGTGTAAATTATGAACAATATTGTTGAAATTGTTTTTCAACAGTGCTCATATTCTTATATTGTTACAACTTCTGAATAATGTGTCGTGTATCATGATTAAAACTATGGGTAAACTGTGGGAAGTTTATGTGTTGTTAGTTCGATAAAGTACTTTCGACCGTCTCATTCGTTTTCAAGAACAAAGTGTAGTGACTGTATTGTATGTGGAAATCCTTTGTTTACAACGTGTTAATATTTGAAAAGCTGAAAGTTTGAAATAGTATACAGTAATAGTTATTGGGAGCGAGGAATGTGAATATATATATATATATATATATATATATATATATATATATATATATATATATATATATATTATAAATTAACTGATTTAAAATGTTTTTCGCTACACAGTAATAACCATGTTTCAAAAATGGAAGCTAAAAACTTTAAATTTAATTTTGTAATTAAATTAAAAACATTAGTTCCATTTCATCCTCAAGAGAATTTTGGACTCCGAAATTCGCTTTAGCATGAAATGGAAGTAATGTTTTTAATTTAATTACAAAATTAAATTTAACGTTTTTAGTTTCCATTTTTGAAACATGGTTATTACTGTGTAAGAAAAAACATATTTTCAATCAGTTAATTTATAATATTAATGGTCTGTAAATTTACGTTGCACGCTATTTTGTAAAAAATAAAAAATATCAATAAGAACATCGGATTACATATCTTACATATCGTAACACGACAGGAAGATCTTAGAAGATATAAGGAACTGTCGATAGCATTTAGAAGAACTACTAAAATTTCTGGGATACACAATGAACAAAGAAGACTTTGAAAATGTAACTTGAGGAGACTGAAGAGAAGAAAACAGGGGATAATCTACTTTACGAGTTTGAGTCAATGAGTTAGCGACTACAACAAAGAAGTAAAAAATTTATTGCTGAGGACGAAAATAGGCAGGAAGATGTCGAGACCCACGATCACTTACATCCTGAAGGGATATGATATATAGAGAAGATAAACTCTCTTTAATTTTGGCAGATAGCCCAATGGGGGTCGTTGAGAATGGGCAAAGATAATTACCCTGCATCGATCTTCCAAGTGAGAAACGACTGTCAACGTTCCAAATCATGTTTTTCTTTCTGCCCAACACAAAATATAAAAATATATCTAACACCAAGAATTGCAGACGATTTATATAAAGAAATGATTCGATAACAGCGTCAAGTGTACTGAATTTCACTGCAAACTTTTTATTCTTCAATAAATGAGCTAACTGAAATTGATCTCACAAATAATTATTTATTCATTCGTTCGTAAAATGATAATAAATTTTTGCGTTCTGTTTTGTACAGTGTTCATATATTCTTTATACTGATATTAGGTTGGTGCAAAAATAATGACGTAATAATGTCGTTTTTTGACGTATTTTTTAACGTCAAAAACGACATTATTACGTCATTATTTTTGCACCAACCTAATAATAATCTGCTCAGTAGTTCCACACAGTGCATTTTTTTTAATCTTTGCAAACAGGGGAAATTTTTTAATCCCTTCAAAACGGGGTGTATTTTTAATCTCTTGAAAACGGGGGGTATTTTTAATCTCTAGCAAACAGGGGCCATTTTTTACTATCTTGTAGACAGGGGACATTTTTTAATCTCTTGCAAACGGGGGTATTTTTTTAATCTCTTGCAAACGGGAGTTTTTTTTTTAATCTCTTGCAAACAGGGGACATATTTTACTCTCTTGCAGAGAGGGGACATTTTTTAATCTCTTGCAGACAGGGGGCATTTTTTAATCTCTTGCAGACAGGGGGCATTTTTAAATCTCTTGCAGACGGAGGACATTTTTAATCTCTTGCAGACAGGGGGCATTTTTTGCTCTCTTGCAGACAGGGGGCATTTTTTAATCTCTTGCAGACAGGGGACATTTTTTAATCTCTTGCAAACGGGGTGTATTTTTTTAATCTCTTGCAAACAGGGGGGGGGGGCACCATGGATCTTTTAAAATATTCCCTTAATATTTACTTTAACAGATATTTTACACACTAAAACTTGCTTAATTCAAACGTACTTTCAAAATGCTTTTTCTTCGAGGTCTTAGAACTTTACAGCCTTCTCACCTCACTGAGCTCCGGGACATGATCTATGGTTCAATGATGGCGCAAGTAATATACACACCCCTCTGTACCTTAAAAACCAGACCGTTATTACGAGGAGGATAAGTAAATGTCTCAATGTTAAAATAAGAATTATTCTCAAACTTTTTGATACGCTGATGGCGTAATTGATAAAATACTTTTTTTAAATAAAAATAATATAAAATCACATTTTCATGACATTACATCAAATTTCGGCTTCTCAGAAGCATCACAGCTATTCGATTTTAAGTTAAAATTTAACATATGAAATTGTTTTTTACAAAATGTTCAGGTAACTTATATATATATATATATATATATATATATATATATATATATATATATATATATATATATATATATATATATATTAGGTCATAAGTTCCGTTTTGGGAATCTGTTGTAATGATGAATGTATTATTCCAATTACTAGTCTTATGAACACTAAAATACTGGGTACGATGTGTAAATTTTCGACATTTTATGTTTAATTTCGCGCATGCGTATTGTTTGCTTTTGATTTTGTCGCCTGTACAAGTATAGCAGGGTCAGTTGGGTACCGTGTGTAAGAAAAAGAGTACCCGGACGCAATTCACTCCGACATATTTTTGGAAACGGCATGTTGTACTGCTTGGCTTTCGTAACGGAAGCTCCAACACGAACATTTCAGAATGTTTGGGTGTGTATCTGATGAGAGTGCAGGCCATTCGGAAAGGGTTGCATGAATCTAATGGTTATTACGAAGGTGCTTAGAGTTTGTCTATATTTTTGAGATGAGGTATTATGTACAGTATTTACATTAGTCGGACTATTGTCCTCATCTTTGTCGCCATATTTGTCACAACGTTTCGGCCGTTGTACGCTCCGGCCTTCTTCAGGCGGTTGGAATTTCGAACTGAACCATTTATTTCGATCACTGGGGTAGACTGTTCTAGTTCCACGTGCCATGTTTGATGGATGTCAGTTATCAGTTATCTCCTTCTAATTTTCCCTCTGAAAGTTCTCCACTGCCTTAACCGGGTATTGAAATCACACGCTTTGGTTCTGTCACTAGATCTAACCAACGCCTTTATCCACTGTGCCATGTGTCCTTGATAACAAAAAAAAAAAATACTCATTTTAACAAAGAAGAAATAAAGGCAAGGATTATGGCAGAATTCACCCACTTAATCAAGGAGACTGTCCAGAAATGATGCAGGAGTTTCCGAAGTATTCTGGAGGCCATGGTTGAGAGACCGATGGTGATTTTATTGAATAAATTTACTTGTTAGTATATCAAGATATTTTTGCGTAATTTTGGTAGGTATATCTTTTAATATGAGAAGTCAGTGTTATTTTCATTTTTACGTCATTTAGACGACAATTTATTCATCGCTCCCTGTATGTTTCTTAAAAAGAGACGTCAGTGTTATTTTCATTTTTGTGTCACTAGCAGTGTGGCCCGGCGTTGCCCGAGCTTGATTCAAAAATCGTCCGACTCATACAGCAATCGCTATCACTTGACATTTTGCCCTTCCTTGCCTTTAAAAGAGTTCCCTTTGCCGTGCTGATGTTGCTACATGCCTTACTTCTTGCCTATCTCACACTGCGATTTTTTTCTAAGCTCTATACTAAACATTAAACCTGTTATGAAAAAAGAACTAAACAAAATGAACACAAAACGATCAGCTTTAAAAAAGGACACATAACTGGAAAAACCGAATGAAAAGAGAATGTTAACAACAAATACTTTTTCACACCCAACCCAGTTCTGTGGAATCAGAATCAACGTTGAGTTTAAGCAAGCAAATGAGCCAATTGGAGTAAAGTGCCATGCAGATTTAAATTTTTCCCACTTGTAACGAATGCAGCTATCGATTATTTTTGCATGCTAGCATGCTAGTTAACATTCGTGTCAGTCAGCTATTGGCTCTCACGCTGGCCAATAGAATCTTCCTGCCTTTTTGTGGCAGCCAGCTATTGGCTCTCACTCTGGCCAGTACAAAATGGCCGCAAACTACATGCAAACTGCCGTAGAAGCATGAAAAATCGATTATTTCCACTATCGATGGGAGTTGGGAAATGCAAAGTCGATCTTGGCCTTCCCGCTAACTTGGAGCATATGCATGTAAATTTTGGTGCAAATCTGTTGAGAATTGCGGCCGTGCATTCGTTACACACACACACACACAGACACAGACACATCCTGCCTTTTATAGATAGAGATTTAGGCGGCAATTTATCCATCGCACATTGTATATCTTTTAAAAGGAGACGTCAGAGTTATTTTTCTTTTTGTGTCATTTAGGCGACAATTTATCCATTGCACCCTGTATATTATAGTAGTATATTCATCAAATGTACCAACGGAGAAATTGTTAAATTTTACAACACACTGGATAATGTCAAGACTCAACATAAATTGCAGGAAATACAATTGTCATGGGAGACAAATATCAGAATAAGAAAATAACGTGGCAGTGAACAAGCAGGAGAACCCAGTCATAGTTGTCAGACAATTTCTGCGACCACATTACTCCTTACATCTGAACACCTAAGCCCTCAAAATGCAACTCCCTTGATTATTATATATGGGACGCAGTTCAATGAAATACCAACAAAACTTCTTGTAACACCAAAGATGAAATGAAGGCAAAGATTATGGCAGCATTTACCAAATTAAAAAAGAAGAGATGCAGGAGATTTCGCTTCTGGAGGACGTGGTTGGAGCCAATGATTATTTTACTGAATAAATTTAATCTTTAGTATTTCAAGATATTTTTGCGTAATTTTGGTAAATATATCTGTTAAAATAAGATGTCAGTATTAATAGTTTCATAATTTAAGAGAAAAATTCTCCATCACACCAAGTGTTTAACGACAGTGGCAGCGTACATAGTGGATTAAGAAATAAATTTCTTAAGCACACTAATATAGAGTTTGAAAGTGTATTTACTTTAAATAATGTTATGGGACTTCAAGAAAGGAATCTAGGCGATGGTGACATCTAGAAAAATTACGTAGTGTTTATGGTCAGCGTGTTAAAACCGATCCTCAAGTACAAAATTGGCCCTTAGAAGATGAGCCTAGATTGGGGTGTTCACCGGACTTTGATGATGAAGCTCTAAGGTTATTGGTAAAATGCAATAAATGAGAAAATACTAAACACATCATATTCTACCATCTTTTCTACAAATACTTTCACGGTAACTGCTCCGACGAGCTACATTCGCTAGTCCCCAGACTCCATAAATTTAAGCGTGCTACTAGGCTGGCTGGCATCACGGTCCCACCTTTCACTGTCGAAACGGTTAAATGTGGCCGTCAGTTCTACTTCAATAGCTTCATGTCTCGCACCTCCCGTCTGTGGTATTTCCTTCCTATTACTTGTTTCCCTGATTGCTATGATCTCCAACTGTTCAAATGTAATGTCAGTCGACATCTCCAGATACCCTGATCTATTCCCTGTCCATGTCTCCATCCTTTCCTCCATTATACCTCTTTACTCTCGCTCCCACTCGGTAACCCCTTGCGTACTAGTGGCATCCCGTCTTGCTTGGGGTGAAATTCTTAAAAATAGATAAATACGTTAAAAATACATACATACATACATACATACATACATATATATATGTATATATATATATATATATATATATATATATATATATATATGTAGAGAAAGAGAGAGAGAGAGGGAGAGAGAGGGTGTCCATACAGTTAGTGTGCATTTAAAAAAAAATTATAACTTTATTTGTATATGCGATAGAAACAATTTGTAAAAAGGATTAGAAAGCAGCAAATCTATAGTTTTGAAGGTTTTATTGAAATTTTATTTAAGTTTACACATGTCTTCCATCATTAGCAATACAAAGGGTAATACTGCAAACATTTGCCAACTCATTTACAGTAATGCCTGAAATCACATTAGTTATTTTAGCTATACTTAAAACTAGGTACATTAAACTTTATAACATTTTGCGCAGATTATTTCTATCGCAAATACAAATAAAGTTATAATTTTTTTAAAGTGCACATGAACCTTACGGACACCCTATATATATATATATATATATATATATATATATATATATATATATATATAAAGTGTTCTTTAATAACAGAAAAATAACACTTTTCATCAGTATATCATAACAGGTGATGAAAATTGTGTTTCATACGAAAATTTTCAACGTAAAAGTCAGTAGGCTGACAAGTTTAAAACTCCTTGGAAAAATTATAATATTGTGCCTGTGGTGAAATCGAGGTGGTATGATTTATTTACATTTCGTAAAACTCAATGAAGCACGAAACACATTTATACTACTAGCAAACACACACACACATATATCAAACAGGTGAAATGAGTTTATAAAGGTATGGTCGAAAAGAGACATTCGTTCGGCAATAGTAAAGAATCAAACAGAAAAAAAAAACTCTTAGTCTTTTCTCTGATAAAAACCAGATTCAAGAATTTTTCTAAAGCTTTTATACATCAAATCATGCGGAGTGTTACTGAAAAGGTATCTCAGAGCTGCCGGATAAGTGACAATAAATCATTGCAAATAATGGTGAATATATAAACGAATAAAACATAATTGTACTTCATGATTAGGAGAATAACGTTTATAAACAAAAACGGAAATTATTTATGACTGAAACAAAAATATAATGGCCAGGAACATTTATATAAATTCCCAACTACTTTTCCTTTTTAACGTATGACACACATACGGAATACTCCAATTTAACAATAAATATTCGATAAAAATTAACACTTCTTTTTCATCAAATATTTCCCAGAATAACAAAAGTATTCAGTTTTCAGATTTCAGAAAAAAAAAGAAACTAGTAGGTGATATAAATTCTCGGCCCATCTTAACTGTAAGCGTTATCACTGAACTTCTATAAATTATAAACTTGTTGCATATATCAAACTGCAGGATACTTGCGATTATTATTTTAATTTCTTTCAAATCATTGATTCAATTAAGTTAACGGAATGTGTGAAAGTTTTGAACGCCGGTGTTTGATTGCCATCCAGGGACAGCGGAGAAATTCCTGATCAGTTGGGTATGCAAAAGTTGCCATTCAAGACGGTACCAAAATATATGAAATAACAAACGATCATTATCTCATATATATATATATATATATATATATATATATATATATATATATATATATAAAAAAAAAAAAAAAAAAAAAAAAAAAAAAAAAAAAAAAAGATGAAGAAGACATTTTTATACGTTCTTTTTATAGATACAAATATTTAAGTAAATGCTCTGTTTATAATAAACAGTATTAAAGACATTTACCGGCCTGAATGTCCGAGAAATTTTCATAGAAAATATTCGCACTCCGACAGGATTCGAACCTGTATGCTATACGGAAGCGTAAATTTAGCTTGACGTGTCTTTAACTGATTTGGCCACAGAGGAGCGTTCGGTCAGCAATGGAGATATTACTGTCTTTAAACTACAATCTTCCATGATTCTTCCACGTACATTCATATCTGTTCAGTGCATATCCAAATGTAAACAAATGATATCACACATTATGAAATGGACAAAGTCCGACAATTATTTAAGACATTTTTTATATTTATACTTTCTTTTTATAGATACAAATATTTAAGTAAATGCTCTGTTTATAATAAACAGTATTAATAACATTTATCGGCCCGAATGTCCGAGACATTTTCATAGAAAATAGGCGTCCTCCGAAAGGAATCGAACCTGTACCCTATACGGAACCGTCATATGATTTTCCCTTATTTTTATGTTTATACGTTCTTTTTATAGATACAAACATAATATAAATATAAAATTAAAAAATATTAATATAAACATAAAAAATATGTCTTAAAATAATTGTCGGACTTTGCCCATTTCATATTGTGTGACGTCATTTGTTTACATTTGGATACGCATCGAGCAGATAGGAATGTACGAGAGAAAATCATGAAAAACTGTAGCTTCCAAATAGACCTTGCTAACCAAAACTCTCCTGTGTGACCCAATCGGTAAAAGCACGTCAGGTTATATGACGGTTCCGTATAGGAAAGAGTTTTAATTCCTCTCGGAGGACGCATATTTTCTATGAAAATATCTCGGACATTCAGGCCGGTAAATGTCGTTAATACTGTTTATTATAAACATAGCATTTACGTTATTTGGATCTATAAAAAGTACGTATAAACACAAAAATATCTTAAAATAATCGTCGGACTTTGTACATTTCATAATATATATATATATATATTTAAAATTTACTATCGAAAAGGAGTCCAATTCTTGTCTCTCTTTTCTTGATGTCCTTGTGCATCGGACTCCTTCTCAATTCCTTACTTCAGTATTTCGCAAACCAACGTTTTCTGGTTTGTATACGCGTTGGGACTCATTTTGTCCCAGAAAGCGTAAAATTAATCTCATCAAGACCTTAACTCATAGGGCCTTGATGATCTGCAGTCAACAATATTTGGATGAAGAATTGGATTTTGTCCGCTGCACGCTATTAAACAATGGATATCCTAGTGATATTCTTCATAGTCTTATGCGTGATAAGATTCTTAATTTTCGAAAGGAAAAACTATATTTAGCTCAGAAATGTCCCGTTTACTTGCGGCTTCCATTTATTGGTTCGCGGGGCAAGTTTTTGGCCAGGCGGGTCTTGTCTGCTGTCCATCTGTGTTATTTTTCGGCTAAACTTAGGATTCATTTTGCGACTCGTTCTGCCTTTCCCTCTATGCGTAAGGATCCTCTTCCTCCCCATCATGTTTCTTCCGTGATTTATTCTTTTAAATGTGGTTGCGGTAGCAACTACATAGGAAGGACTTCCCAACGTTTAGATTGTAGGATCAGGCAGCATGTCCCATTGCGAATTCTTAATCCGGATGCCCGTAAGAGCCAGTTGGTTAATACTTCCGGGTCAGCGATCACAGAACATTTGATAAATTGCAGGGATTGTGCAAAGGATTTCAGTCCGTACTGGTTTACTGTACAGTCCAGTTCGCACTCTCCATTTAATTTGCGAGCACTTGAGTCTCTGTATATTCGGTCCAGGGAGCCGTCTCTTTGTAAGCAAAGAGACTGTCTCCTTGGACTTCACGTTATTAGACTCTAGTGTGTATCATACATTCCACTCACACCACCCCCCAAATATTTTTTTTTTTTTTTGTGCTGGGCATATTCGCGCGGTTTGAATTTTTTTTTCTTTCTTCCCCCCTTATACCATTAATCATTTCATTTTTTTAATGCTTTAATTGTATGAAGGGTGTTTGTGTGAGTCAATATTGATTGCAATAATTGTTCCCAGTCGACCCTGATGAGCTTGGGAACGAAACCGGTTGGTCTGTTCTGTAAGTGTGTTTCATCTCTTACTTTTTATTTTTCATAATGCCTTTAAGAAATAATTTGTATCTATTCCTTGCAATATTACGGTTCTGTACCTCCAATAATTTATATATATATATATATATATATATATATATATATATATATATATATATATATATGTATATATATATATATATATATATATATATATATATATATATATATATATATATGTGTGTGTGTGTGTGTGTGTGTGTGTAGAGAGAGAGAGAGAGAAGATAAAGAAAGAGTAAGATTGAAACAAACACTATCTAAGTGTGTGTGTCATATATATATTTACACACTTATACTTATTATTTGAGACTCTACGGCTTACCATGTCTTCGTGGCTTATTTAAAACCGAAACATATTTCGCAGTGTAGGAAGCTTAACGTATCCAATCTTCATAAGCATTCCTCTAAGTACTGACCGGGCGCGAAGCTGCATTACCTTGTTGTTCGAACGATAACTGGTGATTTCAGAGCGATTTGAATGTGATCTTATGCTTAGTAAATTCCAAATAATATGTAGTAAAAGGGCTCAATACAATGTAGAAGTTTAAAGTTAAATGTAAAATTGCAAAATATTAAATATCTTAGCTACTCTACTCTGTCTCGTGTATGGTCTAGGATCATCAGGTCAGTTTATATATATATATATATATATATATATATATATATATATATATATATATATATATATATAACAATATACATTAACTTCTATTAACAATAAAAACGACTAGTTTATAGCACAACATTTTCAATAAAAACAACGTTAAATTAAGTATAAGTTGCATGCCAAATATGACTAATTTAATTAGTAAGTACAACAGGAAAAAATTATAGACAGACCACACCCCAACCCCTCTAAGTGTAACTGTAGAAATAAGGACGCCTGTCCGCATGAGGGTAGGTGCCAATAGGACGGTGTGGTGTACAAAGTCGAGATACATAGAAATAAACCGAATATCACTGACAAGAACCACAAAATTTATATAAGATCTACTCAAAGTAGCTTAAAAAACGTTATTATAATCACCTAAGTAGTTTTAATCACGAAACCTATATAGTATCAGCTTGTCCAATTTCATATGGGATATAAAAAAAAAAAAGATAATAGTGACTCCATTTTGGAATGGGAAATATTTAAAAAAGGCCATAAGTATAAGGCAGGTGACAAGTTTTGTTCCTTATGCATGGAAAGAAAAATAGCAATAGTCACCTATAAGAAACCTAAGAATTTATTAAATAAAAGATCCGAGGTACTTAATAAGTGTAAGCACAGGAGAGCCTGGTTATTAGAATAGTGTTTAGCGTTTTCTGTTTTTTTGTTTTGTTTTGTCACGTGGTTTTATGTTTTTAATGGTTTTATCAATAAATACTGTTCCGCCATTTTCTTTTTTAGCCAGTCTACCCTGAAGATCCGTTTAGGTGAAAGCTAGGTAGGATTGCCTGGCTCGTTAGGATTTATCATATATATATATATATATATATATATATATATATATATATATATATATAAAGAAAAAATATTTGCCATGACAATTGTATACACACACATATATATATATATATATATATTAAGACATTTTTATTCTTTTTATAGATACAAATATTTAAGTAAATGCTCTGTTTTATAATAAACAGTATTAATAATATTTACCGGCCTGAATGTATTGGAAATGATTTCATTCCAATTTTCAAGTTTCTTCTATTTTATGTGCCTTGCCCCCCCTCATGACGTAAGCGATCATGGTTGTCCACAATTTCCTGACCTTTGCAGCTCTAAATAAATTCTGTCTTTTCTTTATTTCTAAGCGCTGTTTCGCCATTTGTCTTCTCAGCCTCGTCATGTATGTTATACTTTGTTTTCCTCTGTCCCTTTTGGCCTCAATCTGTTCTATGAGTAACAGATTGTACAAGATTTTTCTCATTTTGTACCTCAGAAAAATCAGCTGTCTCTCTAGTGTTAAGTATATGTTTTTTCCATATTATCTAAAACCTCTTCGTTGTTCATTTTGTATCCTCAGCATCTTTCTTATGAGAGCAAAATACATGTTCAACTACAATGTACTCTAATCATGAACCATATTTTTATTTATATTTTATGCACTTGCACGCTTATCCAACATGTGTAAATTTCTAATAACATTCTACTAATCGCAGTTGCTACTATAATTATATAATTCTTACACTTTTTATCTATTTCATCCATTCCCGCTTTCTACTAATGCACGAATAATAGGATTCACTCTAGGTTTATGTAAAATTATCTCGTAAATGATGTTTCATGTATTGATATATTTTATTACATACTAGCAGCATGGCCCGGCGTTGCCCGTGCTTGATTAAAAAATCGTACGACTCATAGAGCAATCGCTATCACTTGACTTAAAATATTTTTGCCATTCCTTGCCTTTAAAGGAGTGCCCTTTGCCGTGCTGATGTTACTACGATTAAAGCAATAGTGTTGACAAAGTCGAATATGTCATTTGTGGCTCAAAGTCAGAACTGGTAGCAGGGATAAAAAAAGCCGAATTTCAATGGCCCTGCAGCCATTCCAGAATTTGAGGTCAAATGTTTTCTTCCACTCCACTGCACACACTGACCTGTTTCTTCCAGCGCATAGCGTCACCTTAAATTAATCTGCATTTAGGAAATACCCAACCGGAAAAAACATTTTTAAGGGTTGACCGATTGTCGATTTTCACTCTGTTTGGGGGGCGCCCAGAGTTGAAACTTCAACATGGTGACTCCCAATAGCCTCCTCATAAATCCGGTCCGTTTTCGCTAAAAACCGACATGCGGTTCAGGCGCAATCTGAGCGTATCCGATACGTTCAGATTGCGCCTGAACCGCATGTCGGTTTTTGGGTTATATCGATTTTCAACGCTGTTTGGGGGTCAGTGGCTATGAAACTTCTGGATAACATTTCTAATGATAGACTCTAAGACGGTGTCAAATTTGGTTGAAATGCGATCATTCCTTCTGTAAGCAGATTTTTTCGATTATCGATTTTTTCGATTATCAATTTTTTCGATTATCGATTTTTTCGATTATCAATTTTTCGGAACCTGAGTCCGAACTCAAAAATCGGCCTCCGTCATGTCCTTACGGTAGCCATTTGCAAACTTGTGATGAAAACCGCATCGAAATCGGGTGAGAAATGCGGTCTGGGCGAGGTAACAACGCCCACGACAGACACACAGACAGACAACAAGAGAAATATAGATAGTATATATATATATATATATATATATATATATATATATATATATATATATAGTAATGGTTTAGATATTGTCCTCCTATGTATATATATATATATATATATATTATATATAGGAAGTCCAACATCTAATAAATCGTTTCTCTGTTGCATTTAAAGCCTTTGGACTTACACTTAGAATAAAGAAAACTAAAGTAGTGCATCAACCTTGTCCTACCCCAATGCAATAAGTGGTGAGAAGCACGTGTTACTTACTAGTGTGAAAACGTAGCCAGCACTCCCATCAACAATAGTAGTATTATTAATAACGTAACTAAAATATCACTATTAATAAAATTCATACTAAAAATATTATATCAAAAATATATTTTGACAATATATATATATATATATATATATATATATAGATAGAGAGAGAGAGAGAGAGAGAGAGAGTATATATATGGCCTGACGATTGCATGACTGCCGCTTCCAAGTGTTGACTTCAATGTTTATATTTACACACGCTCTATCTCTGATATTGAACACTTTATCCCATAAATATAGCACACTTTAAGACTATATTTCTTCATATATACACACATATATATATATGTGTGTGTGTGTTTGTTTGCATATAATATATATATATATATATATATAGATAGATAGATAGGCAACGTATAAACGTTTGCGAACATTTGTTATTGGATCGTGTTTTTTTTACATAATATTTAAATGGTTACTAGCAACAGAAGGACAAAGCAAAACAAAATTTAATTCGAATTAATGTTGACACTGGGATATTCATTTGAAAGGCCTGGCGTTATTACTTTGAACGGAACTATTTTCAATAGAACATTTCAAATCGACTGATAATATTAGATTGGTGCAAAAATAATGTCTTTTTCTAACATATGTTACTATGTGAGAAAACGACATTATTTTTGCAACAACTTAATACTTTACCAAATTTCATCTGAAACATTTAACTCCTTTCTTTTTCTTACTTTGCATCTTTTTAATACTGAAAAGGTGAGCGGTTTTGCTTTTGTCTTACTTCTTCTTTAGATCCCCAGTTTTTTTTTGTTTTTTTTGTTTTTCGTTCTTTCTTTCTTTCTTTCTTTCTTACTTTGTTAGTTCTCCATTAAATAATCGCTATTTTCTTACACTCTATATTTCTCACTCTTTTTCTTATTCTTTATTTACCTCTCACTTTTTTATATCGTCCACTTTCTTAACCTCAGACTTTTTATAGATCTTTCTTTCTGTTTGTCTCACTTTGTATATATCTCTCTTTTTTATTTTTATCTCTAACTCCTTTTATTTCTCACATTCTTACATTTTACTTCTCTATTAAGTAATCTCTTTTCTTTCTTTCTTTGTAATTTCTATGAATTCTTTCTCCGTAGTTTATATTATTTTTTTTTCTAACGTTACCTTTTCTTTCTTTGTTTCGTTCTTTCACAAGAGTTAAGTTATTTTTTGTCTATTTCTTTTTCTTTTTTCATCTGCTTTTACACTATTCTCTTTTTTTTATTTTCAGCAAATGCTTCCGTGCCAAAGGGAATTTCACATGCATACATAGACTCACAAAAAAAAAAAAAAAAAAAAAACTACCTACGGCTTACATTATTTTGATACAATGTTTTTACTCTGTACGCAATGAAATTGCAGTTCATAACACAGGGCACTAAGGGACAGCAGTAACATTGCCCTGCTATGGGACTACTATTATCTTTTCACGAACTGACACTATGAAGGCCAAACCAACAGAGAAAAATTTCATGAAAAATAAATTGGAAAATAAGTGTGCATTGATAGATAAAGGATGAGGAAACTCAGGAAACATCTTACACAGATCAGTAAAAAGAAATAAGTAAGTATTACATACTGGTTAGTGTAGATAGTAAAACGCACAGTAAGGCGAAAAACGCTGAAATGATGGATATTCCGATAGAATTCAGAAGTGGGTTTTAAAGAAAATGAAGCAGCAAGAAGTGAGAAGATAGTATTCTTATTTTATAGATTTTTCTTTATATTTGAAGAGGTAAATAAACTTCAGGTATATGTGTTGTTAAATTATGAGAATGTGGACATCGACATACAAATCTTTCTAGGATATTGGAAAATAAGAATATATATATATATATATATATATATATATATATATATATATATATATATAGACAATCGTGTTTGTGCATGTATCAGCAAGCCATGTAATTTATCACTTAAACTGACATCGATATGAATCTAAGTTTCTTGATATCTATCTATGTATGGGGAATATCTATCTATCGATCTATGGGGGATATCTATCTATCTATCTATCTATCTATCTATCTATCTAACTATGGGGAATATGTATGTATGTATGTATATATATATATATATATATATATATATATATATAGCCATTTGCGTTTCTCTTTGCATACTTTAGCACTGTGCCACTTAATGTAAATATATTGCTCCTCTAGATCATTAAACGTGCACACGTATAACGCACGTCCTTACTTTTAAAGAGTATTTCTAGGGAGAAATGCACTATATACAAAGCCCACTTTAATAGAAATGCTTTCTATTTTATTATGCTTGTCCACACCCTCAGAGATACTGTTTTGGTGGCATAGTAGTAGTCGTGGAACGATTCCGCCAATGATTTATAATTGGTTTGTCTGGTTATGGTTAAATATCGCACTTGAGCGGTAGTTTTAGCAAATTGGCACTTGATATGAAAGTCAGTGCAATGGAGAGGTGCGTAATCCAATTCCTCCATTCTAAAACTATTGCGCCCATTTATTTTCTACAACGGTTGGTAAACGTTTACATAAACCATCCAGTCGATATAAACACCACTAGGCCGAGTGTCGTGTATTTCAGCATCGCTTCTTTGAAAATATTGGTTGCCAATGCTGGTGTAGATTTTTCGAGTCTGTCATGCGTCCTGGCAAAAAAAGAAAAAAGAAAAACAAAACACATAGCCAACGGCAAAAAAAAAAAATAAATAAAAACAAAAACAAAAAATGGTCAGTAGATGATTTCATATTGTTCAGTAGATGTTTCCAAAGGTGTTGATGTTCTTTATGGAATGGATATTGAGTAAAAAAAAACTGTTCGGAAGATACTATCCCGACGTACGACAAAACAAGGTACCTTTAAATTGCAAGGTACCTTGAAACCATATCATGGGTTAACGCAAGTCTTTTGAGTGAAATTGAGTAGACGAAACTTGAAGGAGTCGGTCGAAAGGTTTGTGCTAGAACGAAGTCACAAGTAATCGTGTCAAGAATTGTTTTTTCAACTACTGATCATGCTAGATTATGTGATTTCTCACAGAAACTGGAATTACGGTCCACACATGATTGTTGCAATATAAACCAGAGTTCAATGGGTGTTGAATGTTCCTGAGCAAGCATCTGCAACAAGGATTACCTAGCTTTTCTTTCAGACAGGCATACTCGCAAACGAAGAACAATTTATTGTCATTGTTTATACTGTGTTCATTGTATGCATCATTTTATCTGGTATTAAAGAGGAAACATTAGTTTAGATGCCAAATTACTATAATTTCACAATAATTTTATCAAGGTTTATATAATGTTAATTTTACAATATTTTATATTTCAGAATATGATGGAATTTCGACTGTAACAATGACATTTTAATAATGGACTGTGCTTTTAATGATTTGTTAACAAATGAGAATTATTTTAAAATCTCTTTTGAAAAATAAACAGTTAAAGTATTTCAAGCAAACTGTTCTTGCTGAATTTTGACTCTCAAAGGTCGCTGTTGACATAAAAGTAAATAACAATATTTGAACGCCAAAATTGGCCATAAACAAAGAACAAAAGAAAACAATAAAAAAAACTCCTGTAATTTTTCAACAACAGAAGATATATTAAAATTGCTGAAAGAAAGAGAGAGAGAGAGAGAAAAAAAGCGAACACGAGGGGAAAAGAAATAGAGAGATAATATATCAATAAGAGATAATGATTGAGAATCTGTATGTTTATATGTGTGCATGTCAGACAGAAGGAGAGGTCAGCACGAGGTCAAGAATGATTAGAAATATCGAGATTGTGTCTATGGGAGAGATAAGAGGTAATAATTGTGTCTATGTGTGCGTATAAAAAAGATTATGAACAAGGATATATATATATATATATATATATATATATATATATATATATATATATATATATATATATATATACACGTTTCATTAAATAATATAGCCAAGTGTTGTCTATTTATTTTATGTAAATTTTTTTCGTAACGTCTGATAAGTTTAATAACATTTTGTTGAACGAAGAAAGAAATTCACAATATCGATCTACATTTTTTTTAATACAATCTAAGCTTTCGGCTTACATAAGCCATTATCAAAGATGTCAGTTACAACATATTAAGCAATATACGGACAAGACAGTGATGATAGTCTGTCATTGTTTACATAGATGATTTCTAAGCAACGATAAACACGTGGATATAAGACGCTAGAAGCGAAAATCGCACCGCATCTCATGACGTCACACATGACCACACGAGAGTGAATTGGAGAAGTATGAAGTATGGAATGCCGTTGGTATAAACCAATTGCTTCTGTTACCAATTATAGACATTTAAGAATATTTGTAGAGATGCCATAATTGATTTTGTTTAGGTTAGGTTTCAACTGTTTGATGTATAATGCTTCAAGGATTTTTAGTTTTTGTCTATTGTTTTCATGTCGAAGTATAATTGTGTTTTCGACAAGTATTTTACGGAATTGTGTGTGCGGGCAGGCATGTTGTTTTAAATGCCTAAAAATGTTAGAGTTTTTATTCAGATGTAGTGTCAAGCGTAGAGAAAGCGAGTTTGTAGTGTGACCAACATAAATATTATATTATATTCGTTGGAGATACACTCTCCCAAAGGGCACTTGAATTTATAAACTATGTTGGTTTTTTGAAAATCGCTAACCGTGGGAGAAGAATTATTGCGAAGAATTAAGTTGGATATACTAGATTTAGTGTAGTATATGATTAATTTTATTTTTTTGCTAGGATCTGTAGTTGATATATTAGAATTTACTAAATCTTTTAGTATATTTTCATCTTGTTTATAATTAGTATGCATTTGATTACGATATAGGAGATTAATATGTTTGAGATCAGTAGAAGCAGTATTATGTACAATTTGCTTAGTATTCCGATTTCTAAGAAAACATCTTATTTGTTCATCAACTATATAGTTTGGAAAGCTATTATTAATAAGTGCCTGTTTTATATTCTTTAGTTCACTGTAAAAAATCTGTTTTGTGGAGGAATTAGTTTCTGCACGATGTATTAGATTCTTTATAATTGCTATTTTGTAGTAATATGGGCATTCGCTCTTGTAGTTAAGTGTACATGAATTTATGCTTGTAGGTTTTTTGTATGGCGAAATAGTAAATTTGTTATTATTTGTGTTTATCAATATGTCAAGGAAGGGGATTTTATTAGTAGTATTGAGTTCATATGTGAATTTACGGACAGAATTATTTTGGAAACGTTTTTGAAGTTGAATTATTTCATCTGTATTTTTAACTAACATAAGAATATCATCAACGTATCTTAGGTAGATGGATGGTTTTTTAAAATCTGTAAATATCTTATTTTCGAGGTTCGACATGTAGAAATTGCTAAATGTCGGAACCAGTACTGAACCCATGGAGACATCATCATGTATATATATATTATTATTATGACTGAAGAAAGGGACTTCAGTAGTACAAGCTAATAGTAGTTTTCTTAATATATTAGGATTAATTGTAAGTGGGGGTAAAGATGAGTTACTCTATATATTTCTTATAATTATGTCAATGGTTTCACTAACAGGGACATTGGTAAATAAGTTTTCAACATCAAGTGAAGCTATGATTTCATTTGGATTACTTCTAATGTTTACTTAACATTATATATACTAGGAAGATAGGGAGTAATAAGTTGGTTAATGTATTTTGTTAGATGATATACAGGAGTTGAAATTTGCGATATGATAGGACGGAGAGGATAGTTAGGTTTATGTGTTTTTATAGTGCCGTATATGTAGCCAGGACTATAATTACCAACAATTTTAGGGAGTTTTAAAGAGTTCTGTTCAGCATTATTAGCATTAATAAGTTTATTAAGCTTTGATTTTATTTGGTTGGTCGGGTTCTTGTTAAGTTTTTTAAACTTTATGTGATCATGGAGTATGTGGTCAAGTTTTTTGTTGTAATCCAATTTGTTTAGGATGACAAAAATGTTGGTCTTATCAGCTTTTTTTACAATAATGTCAGGGTGGTTGCGTAGTTCTTGTGCGGCAATTTTCAGTTGTTTAGAAAATATTTTTGAGGAGTTTCTGCTTTTATCATATATATATATATATATATATATATATATATATATATATATATATATATATATATAAGAGCCAGTTTTACCCTGACGATCCGTTTAGGTGAAACGTAGGTAGGTTTGCCTGGCTCTTTAGATTTACATTAGATTTGCTCTACTTTGTGTATTGAGCACTTTACGTAGTTGCTTTTACTTGTTTTAGAGGTTTTTTTCTTTGGACTCTGAGCTTGAACTGTGGACGATTGTTTTCGCCTGAATTTCATGTTCTTAGTTCTTTCTTTTTTTATTCCTCATTTTTCCTTGAGTCCTGGTTCAACTTACAAGCCGAAACACCCAAGGTTTTTACAAGCGAGTGCCACTATTTAAATATATATATATATATATATATATATATATGTGTGTGTGTGTGTGTGTGTGTGTGTTTAGGCAGCAAATTCTCTTTTAGACATGTCTGATTGAATGAATAAAAGAAATTTAAACAGCTATAGAACATTTCTCTCATACTTTAATATCAATACACGGAAGATTATTCGTGAGTATGAACGGATTTTGTTAAAAATTAGCAGACATAATGACTGTAATTTATTCAATCAGACATATATATATATATATATATATATATATATATATATATATAGAGAGAGAGAGAGAGAGAGAGAGAGTGAGAGTAAGATAGAACGTGGAAAACGTGAGCGAAGAAAATAAAGTGAAAATTTGGGAGAGAGATAGACGAAGAATGCGAATGTATGTTTGTAAATAAGAGAGTGGTAATTTTATAGTCCTTATTATAAAGTGTATATTTATATTTGAACACCTGATACCATCTTGTTGCCCCGGATGAAGTGATTAAAAATTGGTTACTGCTCTGTTTGCGTTAAAATTATGACGAATACATATTTTGCAAACATAACTTAAAATGTGAACTAAAAAAAGGCATTCTGGCGTAAAAACAAACTAAAATTTAACTCATTCAACTTTGCAACAAGAGTTGTTTATTCATTAGGAAATGTTGCTCTAAATCTTTTTAGAGCAAAATATGTTTAATGTTATCTTAGATAAAAAAAACCCTACAGATTTAAACTCAGGACTTTCTCCGAATTTCCTTTAGCATTTTGGTAAATATCGCAGAAACTGGAGAAAAAATTGCCTCGCTGCTTTAGACAAATGCCTAAGTGTAGTCAAGGAAATGGATCCCCAATTCTAGCATTGTTGTTGTTGATAAGACATCAAATAAAACTCCAAATAGTGATGATCCCTCTATTTGTTTTATTGTCAGCTTTGTTTTCGTTTATTGATATTCTCTCTCTGTACGTGGCTCTGTCGCTTTGTCTTTATTTATTTGCATCTGATTCTGGTTCTGTGTTTGCTATTTATTTGTCTACACACTTTATCTACGTAGTTACAAGAGGTTTCTAAAAACTTTTTGACTCAAATAAGAAAAAATCAATGTTTTTTTTAATTTTTATTTTTATCGGAAGAGCTTCTTGCCGAAACATTCGCAATTGTATATATTTATCAATATACAATATCAGTAAGTATATATGTATTTATCAGTAAGTATATAGTATATTTATCAGTAAGTATATAGTATATTTATCAGTAAGTATACAAGTATTTATCAGGAAGTATATAGTATATTTATCAGTAAGTATATATGTATTTATCAGTAAGTATATAGTATATTTATCAGTAAGTATACAAGTATTTATCAGGAAGTATATATGTATTTATCAGTAAGTATATATGTATTTATCAGTAAGTATACAGTATATTTTCTTTAAGTATATATGTATTTATCAGTAAGTATACAGTATATTTATCAGTGAGTATATATGTATTTATTCATGAGTAAAGTCTTGTGTTGGTATCCAGGTGTGCTATCTTCTCTAGGAGAAAAAAATTATACAAATCCCGAGTCTTTATTTGCTTCCAATGATGTAGACTCGTACATATTCCTAGACAAATTTATACGAAATTCAATGGGACTGACTCTGTGCAATGCTTTTCCTTACTTAAAAAAAAGTTTCAGATACAAGTATAATTTGATTATTCTTCAGTCAACTGATGGCATTCGATTCCTATGGTTTATCAACTCGTTGCATGTTATTTAACGCACCCGCATTAACGCATTTTTAGATTGTAAAAATGTATTTTTTGGAGATAATGATTTCGTTATACAAGTCTTGCTAATTAACTCATAGCCGGTAGGGTGGTAGAGAGAAGAGGTGTGGCCATAACTTTCACAAAGGATATTTGCGCTAAAGTAAATATAACGAACACAACAATAATTGGAAATCAGCTCTCCGATTAACAATTCCGAGTCATTATCCATTACATCGCCAACAAATTCAAGCGTACTGACCAGGCTCGACGTTGCTTAACTTCGGTGATCGTACGAGAACCGGTGATTCAACGTGATGCGGTCGTACGCCTACTCGAAATCGATTCTCTGTCATCACTTGTGTGAACATCTGTTTACAATTTTATAATGTCATGCACAGGCATTTCTTGATAACATAAGTCGTAGCTGAATCCTGCAAAGATATCACGCGAACTTCAAAATCTTATTACCCTTTGTATTTGCTAATGATGGAGGACATGTGGAAAATTAAATAAAATTTCAATAAAACCTTAAAAAAACATAGATTTACTTCTTTCTAATCCTTTTTACAAATTATTTCTATCGCAAATGCAAATAAAGTTACAAATTTTTTAATGTGCACACTTTATGGACACCCTGTATATATATATATATTTTTGGCATCTGAAGGAAATAAACAGGACACCTAAAGTAAAATGGAAAATTATAAATAGGACTAGAACTTGTAAAACTTGGGATGACCCATGCCCTTTGTGCCTCCATGACAAACTGCACATTATTAAGTTTCTAAATAATAAAAATCTATTAAACAATAGACATGAGTTAACGGTTTTTTGCCGACATCATCACTGAATAATTAGCTAAAAACAAGCATAAATAACTTTTATAATCTATAGCCCAAATAAATAGTTTAAATACCCTGCAAAAGAAGATAACCCTTTATGAAGTCGTCAAAAAACAAATGTTACGGCAGTTTTTATATGCACAAATCCCTTTCGTAAAGAAATAAAATAAAAAAATAAAATTAATCTTCATAGACACGTTAACCAGACTAGGCGAAAACATCTTCCGTTTTAAATTTAGACACCCCCACCTTACCCTGACTTGACATCTATGAAAGTAACTCTATACTGATACAAAGCATTAACACTCAACACCCCTAACTATTTTAAACAATTCGCCCTGGCTGTTACCATGGAAATTTTGATTTCCATTGTGAATATACTATAAAAACACGTAATTTTCAGAAATAAGTTATTCAAAAAAAAATTTCGGAACGAGCTTACTTTAATTCAATTTAATTCAAATAATTATATTGAAGTTTTTGGCTCTTGTTTTGAAACATGAGACCTCTTATGTAGCGTGTTGGAATCATATTTTTAAATAAATAATTATATATATATATATATATATATATATATATATATATATATATGTGTGTGTGTGTGTGTGTGTGTATGTAGAAGTATGCTTGTGGGTATTGAGTTAATTGTATTTCTATTTGTAATTTATTCGCCACATCAATTTAGCTGCCAGGTACAAGACTGTATTTCTTGTCATAAATGAATTTTCTATATCGGTTATATAGCTCTGCTTGAGCAGAGGTTTTGCGTATCAAAGTGTAAAGAGCCCTAAAAACGCATTTAGCCAGCCACAATGTGCAAGAACACAGAATTTACTCTTTATTACTGGTTCCCATATTGTATTCATTTCTATGCTTGGTCGGCTCAGGAGATTTTCGTGGCCTAGAATATGTACTGATTCCTTAAGCTTACGAATTTTCCAATGGTGTTCTTTGTTTATGATTTCAACCTGATCCCACAGAGACAGGCCGCCCCCTTAAGGTAAGGCTTCAAGAACACCAGAAAGCTGTAACAAGAGGGGAAGTGGAAAAATCAGGCGTGGCTAACACATATGGAGAGAGAAGGAAGATCACCGCCCTCTGTGGGATCAGGTTGAGATCATAGACAAGGAACACCATTGAAAATTAACAACACTTAAATCCTTGAAAGTGACTAAAGACATGTCAAAAAGAGCTTGGGACAATAAATGCTATGGACAAAATTAAATAACGTTAAACCCGTCCTTGTTATGACAATAAACTAAATCCGCGTCCTGGGTAAGACGATAAACTAAAATCTGCGTCCTAGGCAAGACTAAAAAATAAATCTGCGTCCAGCGTATGACGATAAACTAAATCCGCGTCTTGGGTATGACGATAAATTACATCCGCGTCCTGGTTAAGACGATAAACTACGTTCAACAGCAAGGCCTCTGATCAGGAGGTTTTAGGAGTGTGAAACCACCTCTTAATTGATGGCGTTCCCAGGTCCACCCTGACCCGAGGTGGTAGCACCTGTTAGGTTCCCAGTTATGAGCAAATATTTGACACCCAAACTTGTGTAAAAATAGGTTTAATACTTTATAATAAAAAAATATTACCAGCAATAATATTTGAAGGAAAAATTATCAACAATACTTTAAAAAAAAAAAAAGTACCAGCAATAAAAACAGCTATACATTCTTTGAAAAAATATTACCAACTATAGATTTCTTCAAGGAAAAATATTCCCAAAAATAGATTTTTGAAGAAAAACATATTACCAGCAATAAAAATGTTATCGCCATTAAATAACCCATTGAGGTTGATATGGGGTAAAACAAACCAAACCCAACCAAATCAAATAACGTTAAACAAACAGATTTCCAAATCAATTGTTGGATTTACATATTAGGATTTTTCTAAGGTAGCTAATAGCAACGATGAGAATACAAACATAACAATAGCATTATATTTTTTTTTATAAAAATCAGATTAATTATAATTACAAACAGAATGAAACTAGGCTTAAGAACATTATAAAAATACACAATACCAGTAGGCAAAGGCAGAAAATTAGGTAAATTTATTACAAAAAAATTAAAAGTTAAAAATAATAATTTTCCCTCTTAGATCAAAATTAAATAGAACAAATATAATTTACGAATTGAAATGTCAATTAAGGAATTGAGTGCCTGACCAATCAAAATTTGTAAACAAATATATAGGCCACACCATAACATGTTTATCAAGAAGACACGCTACATCCTTCTGACCATAGCTCAATTATGTAACATGGCAAAAACATTGTCGAGTTCGGATCGCTTCTCGGCCTTTTGGCTGAGATTCGATCACGGCTACGACTAGTTATGACTGGCTTCGGCCTGGACTAGCTATGACAAGCCATGACCAGCGTTTACTAAGCTCTGACCAGCTTGGACATGCTATGACCAGTTTTGGACCAGTGGCCCTAGAGTGGAAACACTCGGGTCTCCCACGTTAAACGACCTTGTGTCACATCCTGACCCCGTGGGAGTCAAGTAAATACCACATAGCTCAATTATGTCTCATTTAAATACTCATGGAGACTTACCGGACACTATTAGTAACATACTTGTTGACAATATAAATATAATAGCATCGTCTACATGAAAAAAAGGCTAAACATAATGGAAGCCTTATTAATAAAACAAAACAAAAAACAACACTCAATAATATCAACTATAAACATTATTATGTTAACTGTATTTTGAAAATAAAATATTTTAAAATATTAGGTTGGTGCAAAAATAATGACATAATAATGTCGTTTTCTGACCTTAAAAAATACCTCAAAAAACGACATTATTACGTCATTATTTTTGCATCAACCTAATACTTAATACATACATAACAAAATATGCTCCATCCTTGAAAATGACTAAATGTATAGCCGAAAGCGCTCGGAAAAATAAAACATTTGGACAGATATTCTATAATTTATCTACTGAAAAGAAAAGAAAAATAAGATCATAGGAAAAATTATATAAAAAACTTAATCAAAGCACCTTGTCTGTCATATTTCATATAATATATATGATAAATGACATATGAAATAATTTGGCATTAATCTTTTGTAAGGATCTTTTTTTTTGTTTTATTTTATTAAACAGTGAAATTAATAACAATTAGCGTCGGATAAAAATTCCTTTCAAAATTTTTGTTGTTTACGTTTCGTGTCCAAAACTGATACTAGCAGATATACGTTAGCAGAAGTTCCAACAACAAATGGGTCTTCAATAATTAATTATTGTCCTGTCAAGTTGGTCTTTCCGGCCGAATAGGTAATGTGACACGTTGGCTCTAAAAGTGGTTTTCATGAAAAGAAACAAACTGACGCCATTTCAGTTTCTGTCGGTGATAATTTCTTTTTTTCTTTAGTACGACTTGTAATGGATCTAGGAAGGCTGCATTAATATTTAAAATTGTGCTGCAAATTAAATATGCAATATCCACAAACATAAATTATAAGAAATGGCCAAATGGTAACGATATTCAAAAAATACATGTTTGAAATAACAAATTAAATTTTATATACACAATTTACAATTTCTTTGTTTGTAATGATGTGTGCAAAGGTATATTTTAGAGAAAAAGTTCTTTGCTGTTTGGGAAATGTTCAATGTCTAAAAGTTGTCTGCCTTTGATTAAAAAGGTTGAATTTAACTTAGACACACGATTTTTTCTATGTAAGATAGTGAGTGAAAAAGTTTGTTGCGTAAATCTTTCTAAACTCTCATAAAAGAAGTTTTTTTTTTATGACTTTCATTTACATAAATGATTTTTTAAAGCGTTTCACCGCAAGCCAGACAGGAAGCAATTAGCATGGAATTTTTGGGTAGCCTGGTGTACTAGTGAGCCAGCCAAAATTAGCTGATTCATTTTATAGTTCACCAATAGAAGGGTTAACCAATCAGAAGGCTCAAAATATTCAATGTGACGTATAAAAGCGGCCATGTTTTTCCCGAATATGCACTGCCAGCCTTTGATAATCCAGAGTCTCGTTCGGGGAGGCTCGCAGATCCCACGTTAATCCCGGACTTGTGCCACATATAACACTCGTGGGGGTGGCTAAATATCACTGCCAATCTTTGATAATCTGGACGAGGTTCCGCCAAAGGGTAGAGTCTCGTTCGGGGAGGTTGACTGCCCCTGAACCCGTTTATATGCGTTCGAATAGGAAATATTTTTGGCCGAGCCTACGGGCTCGGAGATCCTACATTAATTCCGGCCTTGTACCACATGTAATCCTCGTGGGGAGTGGGTGGCTAAATATCACTGCCAACCTTTGATATCGAAGACTGAAGAATTACGGAACAGCTGCTGATGGTGGTATTGGCGATATAGTCAGATTCAGTAGAGTGTCTGACTCGAAAGCATTAATCTTTAACGTTGTTTCATTGAACAGATTACGTACTGCGCTGTATTCTATATTCATAGACTATGGTGAGCATGGTCAAGAAGGGGTTACAAAGAGTTGGAGCTAGAGTAAATAGGAGTGATAGAAGAATGATGAAGAGAAGGATAGATCAGCGCATCTGGAGACGTCGATTGACATTATATTTGAATAGTTAGAGATTATAGCTATCAGGGAAACAGGAAGAGGGGAGGGAGTTCCACAGGCGAGAGGTGAGAGTAATGAAGCTATTGGAGTAGATTATATTTGATGTTATAGATGTTAAAAGTATATTTTATGAGGTTGTCATCGCAACTAATTATATTTTCTTCTACAGAGGCCACTGTCTTCATTAGTTTTTCTTAGAAATTGATCATGTTTGACTGTAGATTTGAAAAAATGAAGTTTTCTTAAATGAGTCTTTCTTCTTTACAACTGATTGTATTTGAATCCGTAGAGGTTTAAAAGGAAGACTTTCCTATACATATATTTATTTCTATATTAACTTTTATGTTAAAAATGGAAACCCGAGTTATAGAGTAAAAATGTTCATTACCCGACTGTATCAGTTACCGTATATTAAGTTTAAAATTGCAGAATCAGATAACTATTGTACACTTTTTAGTAGCATTTTTGGAAAGACAAGAGGTTTTTATACAGGGTGCGGCATAATTATCTCCGACATATACCTTTCAGATATATCTCTCACATAATGATAAGATATTGGTGGTGATGGTGTCTTCACCTACCTAATAGTATATGTGCCGCACTCTGTGTATATTTTTTCTGCAAATGGCTGTTGCGTCCAAGAAGAACCTCTGGTGTTTTGTTGAGAATTTATTTTTATTTTTAATTAAATTATGCATCTAATAAAACATGTAAAACATTTAAAAATTGTGTTTAACAGTAAAACATGTAAAACCATATAAAATTGTGTTTAGCTGTAAAACAATGTAAACACATATAAAAATTGTGTTTAGCAGTAAAACAATGTAAAAACATATGAAACTTGTGTTTAGCAGTAAAACAATGTAAAAACGTATAAAAAATGTGTTTAGCAGTAAAAGATGTAAAAATAGTATTTAACAGTAAAAGTTGAAACTGTTAAATATGCTCTCTTCAGTGTATTAGTTGACCCCCAGATTTTGTAAAGTGTCTTTATGCTTAAACTTCGACACAGGAGCCAGTATAGAGTACGTCTGTACATTAGTAGTGTAGCATCTTTTATTTGTAATAAAAGCTATTAGTTATGGCTACGATGAATTCCATTAAAGTATTTTCCCTAGCGAGAAAAACAACAGATAAATAAAATAAATAATAAATTTTATATAAAATATTTGTAAGCCTCTAATATTCAATAATTCAATTTAAATTTTTTTTTACACTTTTCTGTCCATTTTATAAAAAGCTTGCATCTGTGTTATTTTCTGGTGTGTGTGTGGCGGGGTGTAATCCAAATAAAATATTATTGGTCGTTTTCATGAATATATATATATATATATATATATATATATATGCTTTATTTTTTAATACCTGTAATCATGTGAAAATATTCAATATCATCATTTAAAGGTCTAAAAACTGTTGAAATATATAAAATTAATTCTATTCATAATTTGAAAATCGATTTGAAAGTGGCTGGCTCGGGGTACGATGAGAAAAAACTGCGGTTCCTGACACGATTGTAAATTTGATGACGTCATTCAACTGTGCACTTCCCGTTTGGTGCATTATCTTTTAGAGTCATTTCTTTTCTTTTTTTCCTTCTCATTTATAGTTACCTGTTGAAAACTTTATTTACATGCACCGGGAGTTTGTTTTCGTGAGGAACTAAAATGAAAGCCGATTTTGTTTGTCCATGGTACTAAGCTATAAGTGCTGGGATTGAATCGTTTCATTCGCAGGTAATATTACACGTAATGTGTTTGCGTGTTGATTTCGTTCATAAAGATTTGTATTCAGTTACGCCTTTTACACTACATTTCTTTGTACTGAATCATTCAACGAAAAATACATCCCGCGCATGCGTGCCTACCCAATAGATATTTATGATAATATAATTATCTTACTCTGGTTCAAGGCTAAAATAATGGAAAACTCAGTAAAGATCGAAATATGCTCACTAGCGAAGATCCGTAGAGATCAATCTACGGCAGGTTATCCGGTACATGATAAGTTTAAATTAATCGAGCAGTGACTTGGAATAGAACTGTGTACTAATAAAGATACTTAACCTCAAAAGTAAATGTCTTAAAGCTGTGGAAATTTAGTTTGGAAAGAAATAGTTCAACACCTCGTTAATATTGTGGGTATTGTTACAGCAATAGTAGCGTGGGGGTTTCAAATTACTCAGAACCAACTATTTCAAATATAGGCATATCATTTAGTTATTAATTTTCTCGTCATATTCATTGAGTGTTCTTTCTGATTTTTATAGGCTTAAAAATGGAACACATTCACACACAAAAATAAAAAAATTTTTTTTTGAAAAATCGAGTGAGAAGAAAGTATTAAAAACGAATTTTAAGTTTTAAAAATTCAGATAAGCAAAAATAGATTTAATTTTATTTTCAGTAAGCAACTAAAGCTGTAAATGTCTGTATTTCTGAAATGAGCTATTAGGTTTTTTGACCTTAAAAATACGTCAAAAAACGACATTATTTTTGCACCAAACTAATATTATGTATTAGGTTGGTGCATAAATAATGACGTAATAATGTCGTTTTCGACGTTAAAAATACGTCAAAAAAACGACATTATTACGTCGTTATTTTTGCTCCGACCTAATATATTATTTACATTATTCGAAGTATCGCCCTCATCTTTGTCGCCATATTTATTACTACGTTTCGGCCGTTGTACGCTGCAGCCTTCTTCAGGTGGTTGGAATGTCGAACTGAACACTTTAACGATGTAAATGTCTGGAATAGCATTTGAGTTGCATGACACAAGAGTGTTTTCTAGGTATGAGTGTGAACTTTTCGGTCTGAGAAGAGTTTTATCAATTTTTAACGGACGGTTGCTACGTATGTTCGGTCAGTGAATAAGGGAGCAGTAATTACAATTCTTCTTGTATGCGCAGTTTAATTATACTCCTGGTCAAGCCAACACACACACACACACACACACATATAAATATATATATATATATATATATATATATATATATATATATATATATATATATATATATATATATATATATGCACACACGCATACGCATACACACACACACACATATATATATATATATATTTATATATATCCTAAGATTATTAAATGTTGGCTTTTATATACTGTGCAGTGTTTCTCACTTGAAACATAGAGATTATTTATAAGCAATATATAATCCACTGCACCTACACACTCTATTGCTTGCTCCTTAAGTTTTATGATTTCTTAAATCTTTTTTTCCAACGGAAAGCCATGTACCATATAAATTTTAAGCTTGCATTATTTTTTTTTGGGGGGGGGTCCCAATAGCTCCCTCCATGCACTCTATATTTTGAGCTTTGAATCTGAGTATAATTTAGCGTTCCTCCTATGAGAGCCAGTATTAAAAACAAAACAACTGTAATAAGCGGCACAATTGGCATATATGCCTAACGTCTTTGGAAACCATGAAATTTTAAGTTGCACTACAAACGTAGGTATATGTGTATGTATTAATATATACTTCATAGCAATGTTTAACTGCATTGAAGACTGTATTGTTTGCACCACAAATTAAATAAATAATTATTATTTGCTTATCTGCGTATGCACGCTATCGCACGCATATACAGTTACTAATATCTCGTTGTTTAGATTAAATTATATATATATATATATATATATATATATATATATATATATATATATATATATATATATATATGTATGTGTGTGTGTGTGTGAATGATGGAAATAAGTAAATATACTTCTTAATAAATAAATAAAACAGAGTATCTACTCAAATATGCGTATCCATAAAAAACAACGTTTAAGCAAAAATTAATATATATATATATATATATATATATATATATATATATATATATATATATATATACATAATTATTTATTTGAAAATATGATTCCAACACGCTACATAAGAGTTCTCATGTTTCAAAAAGAAGCCGAAAACTTCAATATAATTATTTGAATTAAATTGAATTAAAGTAAGCTCTGTTACATCTTTAAGCGAAATTTTTATTCCAAAAAAAAAAAAAAAAAAAAAAAGATTTCGCTTGAAGATGGAACAGAGCTTACTTTAATTCAATTTAATTCAAATAATTATATTGAAGTTTTCGGCTCTTGTTTTGAGACATGAGAACTCGTATGTAGCGTGTTGGAATCATATTTTCAAATAAGTAATTATATTTATACTCTACTTTTGTATCGAGCACTATTTTAAAAAAATAATAACAAAAATACTAAAGAACTTTGGATTATTTACCTAACCAGTTCTTTCCTATTTTCTATATATTTTCACACACACACACACACACACACGCACACACACACACACACACATATATATATATATATATATATATATATATATATATATATATATAT
>OZ010578.1:30289655-30369655 GCA_963932145.1 Acanthosepion lycidas | reverse complement strand
ATCCTTGTTAAAATTACTAGACCACATTAACTCTAAAGCATTGATGAGCATAGGCATATATGTATTTATATAATTTATATTCAGATTAATACCACCATCCTTGTTGTTGTCTTGTTGTTGCTGTGCAGTCTTGCTGTTTTCCGTTATCTGTCGATTTAGTAACCTTGGAAATATCTCTAACTGAATCATTTGTTTAATGTTTACATAATCTCTTTTGGCTGTTCATCTTTTGAAATATCTCGTTCTGTTCTTTTTAATATTACTCAGTCATTGTTCGGCCCTTTTACTAATGAATAGGATATTGTACTTGCTGGTCAATGGATTGAACTGACAATTACTATGACATGAACTAAGTGCTTTATCTACTTCCTTATTAACTCCTGGAACTCTCCTGAATCCAAAACTTGCAGCCTTAAACTTCGAAAAAGTTCGGATAAATATGAATAATAAATCCTCATCCTATAAATTTTGCCTGTGTGCGAGTTCAGATTTGTAAACAGCGGAAGATGTAATTAGAAATTCTGTTTATAGATTTGACATATATTTGAAGAATTCGCAAGATTACAATGCTAGAATGTGGTTTCCACAATAGTAATGAATCTGCAAGAGGTGAGACAAACACAGACTCAGACATGCGCGTACACACACATACATGCATATTTGTAAGTTAGTTTATGCCTTTTAATATTTGAATGACTTCCTCAAAGATGAAAAAGAGACTCGAGTAGACGGAGATGTGGTTCTACAGAAGTATGGTAAGGATATCATGGACCAAGCGTGTTAACAATGCCTTTGAGAGGATGCAAACAAGGAGGATGCTTAGATCAGGATGAAAAGAAGCAGCTGAAGTTTTTGGGACACAAAATGAGAAAGGATGGCCTGAAGTATCTGATACTCATGGGTCGAATAGAGAGGAAAAGAAACAAGGGAAAACAGCGCGGGACATAACTAGCAGGCTTAAGCAAGTGGTTGAGAGAACGTGGTCTGGGGGAGATGACAGAGGCGTGGAACTTGTTGAGAGCTGCAAGGCATAGACGGAGGTGGAGAGCCATGATCGCCTACGACCTGAAAGGACATGGGACATGAAAAGAAAGAAAGAATATTTGCATTCATAAATCACGGATATTATTTTTCATGATTTATGATTTAAAATAAGATTTTGAGTTTTGGCTTACATGTTTATTTTTATGCAAACATAATACTCCCAGTTAAAGAACTTTCAGTATTCTCTTTAATATATATATATATATATATATATATATATATATATATATATATATATATATATATGTCCCTGATATATTCTCCTCAGAAGAGGAGAATATATTAGTGAGCGTTTTACTCCCCCTTTTCATTGAGTTTCATATCAGTTTTCTCATTGCTACCCCTATCATATTTAATAATAGACTTTGAGTCTGTTAAATCGTTCAAACAGTAATTATTGTAAAATCTACCATAAATAAATTAGTCACAATTAAATGGAGCTCCAATCTATACAACAAGGTGTAGAGCATCAAAACCGTCCCAAGAGATTAGAAAGATAAAAAAAGGAAGAGATTGTGTTGACCAGATTCCATATATCATACCTAAATTACACATAATCATCAAATGTCAAAAGAAGAACCATTAATGTGTATTACATGTCAAGAACAATGCACAGTGAAACACATCCTATTGATTTGTGGAGGTCTAAACCCAATTTGAAGATAAAATTATCAATTCAACAAGTTGTAAGAGCTCTTCAATCCAATCTCAAATAATCCAGTTCCCGAAAGGAGCCAGATTCTACATAAAAATCTCAAATCTCAAATATTATTTTCTTGCACAACTCGTAAAACATTGTACGCAAACAGTGACTTAACTCCTAAAGTCTGATTTTTTCTTCTGAATCGTATTTCAACCCTTGATTTCCAATACTACATCATTCTGACACTAAATTACATAAGAGTTGATATGCCGATAAACAAATGAAAATAAACTAAACCAAAATATTTCATCCTGAAATATTTCGAAAATAAATATCTTATTGAATGAGAGGTTTTATTCGCGAAGCTACGTTAAGATTGAATGTTGAACAATAATCTCACTTAACCAACAATACTTTCAAATAAAAAAAGAAAATAGTGGGGTCTGTTGCCAATCAAGATTATTTTGAAAAGAAATGCAAAATGATATCAACGACAACAAAAAAACAAAGAAATATCAGAAAAGCCAAATATTTTAAAATAATGGATTCCAAAGTTTTATAAGAAATTTACCATTGCAAGAAACTTTTGACGTAATAATCAGGATGAAAGTAATCTTCTTAGCGGACTGAAGCCGGAGGATTAAATTAAAAAGAAAGAATTTTCTATCTGACCTTTCTGTGATATTGGTGTAATAGATTCTCGCATAGTGATGAGAAAGAGAATTAGAAGTTTGTGAATTTTAGGTTCTTACGATGTGTTACATCGATATCGTGCCATATTACCCTTTGGCAAGAAATCTACAAATTATTACAGAAAGAGCGGGCCATTTTCAGATGCTTCAAAAATCCCCCCCACACACGCATATATATATATATATATATATATATATATATATATAGATCGATAGATAATATTAGTGGTCAATATACTTACGTACATACATACTGTTATGGGACTTTATACATAATAACATAATGGACTATTCCATACGTAATAAATATTGCGCCTCAAGAGAAAGCAGAGAGTTCAGTCCAAAGTCGGACGACCGGCTGATCGGCTGATCGGTTGAACTCTCTGCCTTCGGGCGGGGAGGGCATATGTTTGGCCAAGCCCACGGGCTCGTAGATCCCACGTTAAACCGGCGTTGTGCCACATGATGCCTTCGTGTGTGTGTGGGGGGGGGTTAACTAAATACCGTTCAGCTTGAAGTCGGGCGACCGGGCGACGAGCTGATTCGTTGAACTCTCTGTCTTCGGGCGGGGAGGAACCCGAACGAGGCTACGCCGAAGGGCGGAGTCTCTTTCGGGCAGGTTAACCGACCCTGAACCCGTTTATACAGATTCAAAGGGCATATTTTTGGCCGAGCCCATGGACTCGGAGATCCCACTTAATTCAGTGATTTATCAATATAAGTGTAGTTGTGGACATGATTACATAGGTAGGGCGTCCCAGCGTTTGGATTTAAGAATTAAGCAGCACTTACCCTCTAGGATATTGAATCCGTCCACTAGAAATAGCCAATTAACTAACAGTTCTGGTTCCGCCATTGCCGAACATTTAATAAATAGAAGGGAATGTGTGGAAAATTTTAGTGGTGACCGATTTATTATTTTATCAAGGTCCCACTCCACTTTTCACCTTAAGGTACTATAGTCCATGTATATCAGATCCCGTGGGCCTTCCCTTTGTAAACAGAGGGAATGCTTGCTGGGTCTGAATATTATTGGACTCTAGTCTACTTTTATTTCATACAATTTTTTTTTCTTCTTTCCCCCTCATTTAATTCATTCGATAATTAAATGATTTACACGTTTTTAAATTCCCAGAATAGATACTTGATAAGTCCTGGGACGAAACCGGTCGTTCTATTTTGGCTTTTTTTAAAAAATGCCTTCCTTTTACTTATTCCTTTCTATTATAAAATTTTGTATCACAAAAAACTTATTTAAATATATATATATATATAATTTCACAATAGGAGAGAATCCAGGTAGAACTCAATGTCCAGAAAAGAGTAAGAATATAATAAAAAAGACTCAAGCACTAATATTCCATGGTTATAATTTATTACATTGGAATCGTAATAACGATCCAATTCATCATACCTACAAATTCAAAAAATCAGAAAATATAACTCCGGGTATAAAAAACAAAATTTTAGTGAGGGTGTATGCGTGGGGGTGGGAAACAAGTGTGAGATGGAAATGTATGAGAGCTCTAGAGAGAATTGTAACAGAAGAAAGAAGAACAGGAAGGCCTAAAGGTGAAGGTAGGGATTAAAATTTAACAGAGAGAAGTTTTAAAGAGAGGAGTTAAATAACGGTTTCAATGAGTGAGATACAGATAAATATGAATTATTTTTCGATGCATAATTCACTACCGATTCGCTGACCTAAATTAAAATTAAAAAAAAAAAAAAAAAAAAAAAACAGACATGGGAAACGTTTGGATACATTTGTGGTGACACTACGCACAATAAAAAACAATATGATCTAAACTTAAAATTCAGTAGATGAGAGAGAAAGGAAAAAATATACACATTCAAATTTAGTTGAAAACGTCTGACAAGGTGTGATGATTAGTTTTTCATATAATTTTTCATGTATTCATATTTTTTTTTCAGTACATAAATTATATAAAAATCTTCCGAGTGCTTCACAAACGCTTTCGGTTATGCGTTTAGCCATTATCAAGGATGAACTTTATTTTACTTTTAACAGATTATATGCTTTGTTTCATGTATGTATCTAGAGTTATAGAAATGTTTTATTTTCCAAACAGTATGAATTACATCGATTAGACTGCACCTTTGTAAGTCACAATCACTGGGCTGTGAAGCTTTTAGACGCAAGGCTGTTTAAAGCATACCCGATAGACAGTGATTTCCACTACATAGAGAAACGCAGAATCGATTCCTGTCAGAGAGTACATATATTTTTTTTTATTAAGATTCTCGAATGCCAAGGGCAGTTAATGTAATTTACTCGGTTTAACGGAACGTTAGACACATTGTGTCTTTTTTTTTTACCCGAAAACTTAGAAATCACATGTACGTGTCGACACCTTGTTTCTTTTGCTCCACTCACCCACTACTCTCCTGACTCAGTGCGGGTTTGTAGTGGGATGTGAGACACAGTTGTAGCTGACTTGTTGTGGGTAGCAGATATCAGGGGACCATCCCTTTTCGGAAATCTAAAGTGACTAACGCAGGCTTAAAGTAAAAAAAAAAAAAAAAAAAAAAAGAAAAAACTTTTCAAACATATGCATACAATAAAATACGTTTAAATAATTAAATACAATGTCGGCTTAAAAATAAAATAAAATAAAATAACATACATCTATATATACACATGAGTTGAAAGCTTGCACCTAATACAAATACCGGTTATTTTTTCAGATCTACAGAGTGTGATAGGTAAGTGTCGCCATTTTTTATTTTTTATTTCGCGCATGCGCGTAGTTTGTTTTTGATTTTGTTGACTGCACTCTATAGTAGAGTCAGTTGGGCACCATCTGTGAGAAAAAGAGCACAATGACACAATTCACTCTGCCAGAAATTTGGAAACGGTATACTGTACTGCTTGGCTTTCGCGCCGGGAGCTCCAATTCGTACATTTCAGAAAAGAGGATTTGGAAAGAGTTGGATGAATCTAATGGTGATTACAATGGTATTTGAAGTGATTCCTAGGGATGGCGACGTTATGCCTCCGTTCATTTTTTTCCTTTTTCATTTTTCGGGGCCTCAGACTTAACACGGAGGCATACATCAAGTGTCTTGAGGAGGTAGTGCTGCCCTGGGTCAAGAGGGCCGCTGCTGGAAGACCTTATGTCTGGCAACCGGATTCTGCACTATGCCACGCAAGCAGGAGAACAAAGTCATGTCGGTCAGCCAATTTTTGCGACCACATCACCTCTTACATATAGTCACCTATCTCCTCCAGACTGCAACCACTTTATTATGTGTAGGACGCAGTTGCGTGAGAGACAAACAAAACGCCTTGTAACTCCAAAATTGAATAGAAGGCAAAGATTATGGCAGCATTCATTAACTTACACAAGGAGACCGTCCAGAAGAGAAGCAGGAGATTTCTAAGTCATCTGAAGTCAATGATGATTTTATTGAATAAATTTACTCTTTAGTATTTCAAGATATTTTTCTATAATTTTCGTAAGTATATCTGTTAGAATAAGATATCAGTATCATTTTTAATTTTTCCGTAATATAGACGACAATTTATCCATCACAAACTGTACACCAGCTATATTTGCGAACAGCTATTTGTACTAAAAATAGATTTAACAAATCTAATAGACATAACATGCCTATTCTTTTTAAAATAAGTAAAATTATTGCGAATATATATATATCTATATTATATAATAATTTTGTATAGGTATCTCCACAAAATCGCAAAACATCAGCATACCATGATGATGTTCCAGACGTAATGAAAACATACTTTTATCATCAGAATCTTTGTTATTATTAATAGGAAACATCAAAGTATTTTTTGAATATTTAATTAAATTTATTCAATTCGAAATTTTGATTAAAAATTTTGTTTTTCTTGCTTTTTTACGTCAGCAGGTGTACTATATTTTTTCATAGCAATTTTTAGCGTCTTTTTTGCGGTGAAAGACATTTTAAGATTCTTGCAAAAGTCAAATAATTGTCGGATTTTAATGAAAGTTTCAGGAATTATTCACAAATGAATGCAATTATTTTAGAATTTTTTTTCATTAGAAAATCTTGATAAATGTGTTTTACATGTGGTTCGCCCCCTTACTTAGGAAAACTTGAGAAATTCAACCTAAAAATCAAACTGCAAAGTTCTTTGGATAATTTCAATCACCAATTTGTTTTTGCAAAATCGGACCCCGTCTTCCCGAACATCTAATCTGAATCGAAAAAGTAAATACCACAATAAAACTAAATCATTATTTTATTAGAGAAGATTTTAATTGATTTTATGAATAATATATATTAATGACAATATTGTCCTAAGAAAAAAAGGTTCCATGAAAAACTAATTTTTGCAATATTTGTTTTCATTTTCTTCTCTTTTAATATTCTTTATAATATTTTAAAATCTTTTAAAATTCAGTTATAATTGTGTAAATCTCAGGAAACATTGTTATTGAGTAAAACTATATTTACTAATCATATATCGTAAAGATTATTACAATCTAACACTTCTGAATACTTTTTAAAGTATTTTGAATTATGTGTAAGCGCGTGCCAAATTTTATAGATGTGTTCGCTTATCAGAAAATAAAAATGAGTGAGACGTATAGTAAATTTAAAGCCAAAATTCTCTAAAATTCAATAAGATATTAGATTACGAAGAATATTTTCTTAAATTATTAATAGTACCGAGGACTTAACAGGTCTTCGCATTATACAGGGTGTTGCAGCAAAATCGGGCACTTGAAAAAAAAGAAATAGTCAATGAAAAAAAAAATTGTATATACAGATAACCGACAGTTTGACAGCTAACTAACGTTTTTCTCTCTACCCTTTCCCAGGATGGAATATGAGCGCAGTTTGTGTTCAAGAGGACTATGGTCACGGACATTTAGAGGAAGTAGAAGGCGTGTGAGAACAAGGACGAGTTTACGGCCAAACAAAAGGCCCACAACGTTCGTTCTTCGGCCGTTAGGACCGACGAGTTCGTTTCCGCTGTCAAGTAGACAGTCGACAATGATGGAAGCCAGAGCTACGCCAAGATGCCGCTGATATGCGGTGTCGCAAGTCGACGATCTGCCGAACGATCAAGAAGGACATTGGTTACTCCTCCTACCGCAAGTCTCACCGTATGCTCACCACAAATGCCTCCGAAGAGTCGAGGAAGGTCAAGGCAGCGGCTTTGCTGAACGAGCTCAAGCACGTGTCCGCCGGGGTGATGAGGTTCTTCTCTGAGGAAAATAATTTAATCCAGGATCAGATGACGTCGAGGAGGTTCTGGTTAGAAAGCTACGAAGTTTCCCTCCTCCGTCATGGTTCTTGGCGTTATCTCGTGCGAGTGGGGCGTCATGCGTCTGATTTCTTTTAAAAGGGCCTGAGAGTCACCGCTGAGATCTACCAGGAGGTGCTGAGGAGCGCGGTGAAGCCCTGGATGAACGAGATCGCCGACGGACGCCCCTACGTCTTACAGCAAGACCCCGCTCCTTCACACAAGGCCAAGACGACCCAGGCGTGGCTACTCAACAATGTTCCTCACCACTGGTCGCCGGACTTGTGACTGCCTTCCTCACCCAACTACAACACTCTTGACTATTTCTTCTGCGGCGTGATCGAGGCCAAGACCAACAAGCACGTTCACAACACGGTCGACTTTCTGAAGGCTGCCATCGTGGAGGCGTTCACCGCTATGGACAAATACATGGTCGCAAATCGTGTGATTCATTTCCCGCCCGCCTTGAGATGGTCGTCGCCGCCAGCGGCGGTTACATTGAAAAATAATGTAGGAGATATGTAATACCTTATGTGATCCCTTCAGGAATTTCCTTGGGGTTGTTAATTAGCATTGATACACTTTGCATAAGTGTTATATGAATTGATGACAACTGATAGAGCCAAAAGTTAGATACCTTGTCATTTGCTAGGGATATTCATTTTTGGGATTTAGTTAGATCTTTCCTAACATTATTCTTGGTTATATTATATTTTTCCATTCTTGCTGAGGTTTATCCTTCATTCTTTCTTGTTCCCGTTTGATCAATTCTGCGTTGGGATTATATTCCTTTGGGTTGCTCCAAATATTCTCCCAAGATCGTTGCCAATCTTCAATAGATGATGGTTTTTTGTCTTCTATAAGTGCTTTTGTAATTACCCTGTAAAACTTCTTGAGGTCAGTTTGGAATATCTAATTTTGTCTAATTTTGTCTAATTTTGTACGACGCTTTTCATATTGTCTTGTTTTTAGTACCATTAATTGCAGTTTCTCTTTAAGCATTTCCTTGATTAGTGGAATTTCATTTACTGCTTTAATTTTATATTTCCGCTTGATCTTCTTGCTTTTCCGTTATCATTATTATTATTGTTATTATTATACAACGAAACAATTCTCCTTAATTGAATGACTCAGCAGTACTTCATCCCGTGTGAATTGTGAGGAAACTATTCTCATAGATCACTTATACAGAAGTTCGTAATCCACTGTTAAAAAGGAAGTTGGTAAAACTTTCTTTTTACCAATTGTAGTAGTTGTTTGGGCTGATTAAAATTTAATAAAAAAGTAAACCTCTCGAAATCCAGCCATGATTTTCCCTCCACTACTCCTACCCATGAAAAAATATGCACAACTCGCCAGCTACTAAAAGACAGGCGTTAGTCGTTATAGTTATGCAACAGACAAGTAAATCTGTGGTATTGATTGGGATATTTAGTGGAGCACATATTATACTTTGCCCAGTATTAAATTATATTGGAGGTTTTACATTATCGGTTCTTTCACACAAGTTGCTTTCACCTTAGACAGAAGGCACCTTTCGCAGAATGCTGATAGGTCGTAATAATGGAGACGTTGGCGGGATTTATAGCTAAAGTAGTGGGGAGGGAGCTTAACATATCAAGTAGAATCTGGTAGTTATTCATATTGATTGATCACATTCTACATTCCTTGTTAATATTTTTGATTAGCTTTAGCCTTTCTAGTTAATTCCTCCTTGAGATAATGATTTTATTTTCCGACCGGGCCAAAACATTTGACAATCATCACATCAGCCAGGTGCTAAACTTATTGTTAATAGTTAGACCAAAACATAATTATGATTCTTAATTTCACAAAGTCAAGCAGAAATTGGGATTCCATTCATAACAGACAACACAATACAGAAATCCGATTGTACATTGGAATAGCGAAATATACCTTCCAAAATCTAAAGACATTAATAGAATAACTATGTTGTTAGGAACAAAGAGCGCTAATCCGTAATGCAATATCAACTCTCAAACATGAAAGTGAATGCTGGTAAATCTCCTTACAGATGAGTAGACTTGATGTGGTTCTACAGAGCGGTAATGCCAAATACCATGGACGGAACATGCAAGCAGTTAAGAAATTGTAAGGAAACTGGGAATAAAAAGGACACTGACTTACGATAAGAGAGTTTGCCTTTCTTGGACATAAAATTAAGACGCAGTGTTTGGAGAATTTGACTCACACAGGTCATATTGAAGGCAAGAGGATCAGAAGGGCAAAACGAATAACTTACTCACAGGGCTTGTGTAAATGGATGGATGGACAGGGACTGGAACAGAGAACAAAATTGCTTCGAGCTACGAAGGATTTTAAGCTGTGGTGGTGGTGGTGATGGTGGGGTTAATAATTGTCCACACCCTGAATGGACACAGAGCATAAAAACAGGTGAATTAGAACAATCTACTCTGTGGATTGAATAAAATATTTGTTTTGATATTCCCAGTTACTTTCAGACTATAGCAAACGCATAAAGAAGGTCATAACTTTGTGAGTATAATGTAAACACTTGTCAGAATACGGTATAATAATAATAATAATAATAATAATAATAATAAGAAGAAGAAGAAGAAGAAGAAGAAGAAGAAGAAGAAGAAGAAGAAGAAAAAGAAGAAGAAGAATGTCCAATCTACGAAAGTGCCAAAAGAAATTCAGCCAAAAAAACACACGAATATGTTTTGATTTTTATCGCTTAGAAACTAAGCAATAAAAATAAAAATAAAAACAAGTTGGTATTAATAATCCTGTTATTTATTTTAATAAAAAGAATGCAATGTTTGAGTTTGAAAAATTAGAAAAAAAGCCCGAGAAAACTCGAATAAGATCAAATAAATAAAAATAACACAAAAAATAATAGCATAAATAGCAAGGAAGATGGAAGAAATGAGAGAGAAAAAAGTAGGAAGTCAAGTTCAGAAGGAAAAGAAAATCATGGGAAACAGAAAAAGGAAGGAAAGTATAAAAGTTGAATAAATCAGGTGCACAAAAAAGGGAAATAAAAAATAAATTTGTCTATTTAGTGAAGTCCTTTTTATATTTACTTGTTCGTGAATCTACTATCAGAGATTGTGAGAAACATACATTTGAGAAGAGGTCAATGTATGTTGATTTGGTAGGATTATTAGATAGGCTTGCGTGTAGTAAGAGAACATCATTTCATGTTAGGTATTATTCTAAGTTGTTTTCACTGCAACATGAGGTTAGCTGGGGACCAGTAAGAGAACAGCATTTCATGTTAAGTATTATTCTAATTTGTTTTCACTGGAACATGAGGTTAGCTGGGGAAAAAAATGTCCCCCTTGGGGAGTGAGGTATGTTTTATCTCTGAGGCATACAGTGACTAAAAGAGAAAAAGTGAATTTTGCCAGGTTTTCTCATCTGTCCTGGGGATGACGATAAACTGTATCCGCGTTCTGGGTAAGACGATAAACTACGTCCAGCACCAAGGCTCATGATCAGCAGCTTTTGGGGAGCGTGGAACCACCTCATAATTGCTGGTGTTCCCAGGTTCACCATGATCCGGGGTGGTAGCACCTGTTAGGGTCCCAGCTATGGGCAAATAGTTGATCCCACAACCTGACTCAAAACACTATGAAAGTATAAAAATAGATTTTCATACCAGGAATACTTTTTAAAAAAGAGTGCCAGAGAAAAACAATGCTAACATCAATGTTGCAATATGAGCTCTGGTAAAAATGGTTGCTGATGATATTAGGTTTATAATACCCATAAATTCATACCCAGATGTCCTCAAGGACACATGGCACTGTTCATAAAGGCGTTGGTTAGATCCAAAGAGTGTGAGTTCAATACCCGGTTAAGGCAGTGGAGAACTTTCAGAGGGAAAATTAACAGGAGATAACTGATAACTGACATCCATCAAACATGGCACGTGGAACTAGAACAGTCTAGCCCAGTGAGCGAAATAAATGGTTCACTTCGACATTCCAACCGTCTGAAGAAGCCCGGAGCGTACAACGGCCGAAACGTTGTGATAAATATGGCGACAAAGATGAGGGCAATAGTCCGAATAATGTAAATAAGGTACATAATAACTCATCTCAGAAAGATAGACAGATCATTGAGGTTAATATGCCACAAAACAAAACAAACCAAGCTATACATTTCTGAAAAATTTACCAGCTATACATTTAAAAAAAAAAAAAAAACGAAATTTTATCGGCATTAAATAACTCATTGTGGTTGATATGCCGTAAAACAAACCAAATCAAACCAAACCTATATTGGTTCAACACACATCGAAGATCAGAAAGGTACGATTTATTGTTAAGAAGCGTCAGAATGTATTATTACCGATACTATTAAACCACCGCCACAAGTACCCTGAACCGGTGTTACAAGGCAGTATAACTGATTACGTGTGTAAAAGTTACGGATAGGTCTGAGAGAAGAATAAGAAGTATCCAAACATATAATAAACATAATATTTATTCTACTTCAAAATAATATATCTAACCAGCAAACTATTAACACTTGTAAATCTCCATCTAAAAGTTCTGCATTTGAAGATGTCCAGCATGAGATATCAGATGAAAAGTAGTTGAGTCATTATTGTCGTTCCACGACCTGGAGGCGTAAAACAACCAAGAGCTTCATATATTTCGCGAAAATAGCCGCAACACGAGCCGCGTTTGAGCGCTTTTATGACCAATCTGGGACTCTCATACATGTAGGGTTTCGCATAGCTTTGCTGAGATTTAAAACTTTCCACTGCGATGTGTGTGTTGTGATCAGCGTATGAATAAGTTAAAATAGGTATATGTGTGTATTAACTGACTACAGTATATATATATCTATATATATATATATATATATATATATATATATATATATATATATATATATATATATATCCTTGTGCAGGTATGCAGAAAATAGAAAAGAACACGTTGGGTGCATCATCCGGGGTTCCTTAGTATTTTTGTTTTTATTTTTAAGAAGACAGTGCTCAATACAGAAGTAGAGCTTATATTATAATAATATTTTTTGTTTAAAAATATGATTCCTTCGCTACATAAGAGTTCTCATGTTTCAAAAACGAAAGCCGAAATCATCCAAATAATTAATAAAATTAAGTTGGATTTTGGTGTTTAGTCCCATTTCATCTTCAAGCGAAATTTTAGGAATAAGCTATCTCTCGGTTTACGTGTATTTTTAGGCACGGTCCGTTACAGAATTTGTTATTGTGGGAGTGGCTAGACTATTTTCCTTCGTTAAGTGGTCAGGGAGTTAATTCTTATCAATAGATTCATCATCCTCTGATAGGTTTTGCTAAGGATGGGTAGGGTATCTATTTCAAGGCTAATGTTTACGGTCATAACTTTAGTTGGTTCCCAGTGAAGGATATTTTTATGGCGCGCCTACAATCGTTATGCGTCTGGAGAATTGTCTTTTATTATTGTCTATCTGATTATCTATCTATTTATTTGTTTATTCAAGTGGGTGTTTTATATACAGATCGCTTTGCATTGAATTTCAATTTGTTTTTTTTTGTTTTTTTGACGACGACAAAAAGAGTTTTTCCTATTTAAAGGTTTGGCTAAGCTTTTTAGAATTTTACTTAGCTATGTTTTTTTTTTTTTTTTTTTTATGCTAATTATCTAATGCGAAAGTCTGTTGATGTCGGCAAAAAACCGTTATCTCCTGTCTATGGTTTAATAATTTTTCATTATTTAGGAATTTAATGATGTTAAATCCCAATATTCTATCCCAATATTTCTGGCATCTAAAGGAAACGAATAAAACACCAAAAGTAAAATGGAAAATAGTAAATAAAACAAGAACCTGTAGAACCTGGGATGACCCATGCCCTTTATGCTTACAGGAAAAAGTACACATCATTAAATTCCTAAATAATGAAAAATTATTAAACCATAGGCAGGAGTTAACGGTTTTTTGCCGACATCAACAAACTTTCGCATTAGGTAATTAGCATAAAAAAAAAAAAAAAAAAAAAACACAGCTAAGTAAAATTCTAAAAAGCTTAGCCAAACCTTTAAATAGGAAAAACTCTTTTTGTTGTCGTCAAAAAACAAAAAAACAAATTGAAATTCAATGCAATGCGATCTGTATATAAAACACCCACTTCAATAAACAAATAAATAGATAGATAATCAGATAGACAATAATAAAAGACAATTCTCCAGACACATAACGATTGTAGGCGCGCCATAAAAATATCCTTCACTGGGAACCAACTAAAGGATGACCGTAAACATTAGCCTTGAAATAGATACCCTACCCATCCTTAGCAAGACCTCTCAGAGGATGATGAATCTATTGATAAGAATTAACTCCCTGACCACTTAACGAAGGAAAATAGTCTAGCCACTCCCACAATAACAAATTCTGTAACGGACCGTGCCTAAAAATACACGTAAACCGAGAGATAGCTTATTCCTAAAATTTCGCTTGAAGATGAAACGGGACTAAACACCACAATCCAACTTAATTTTATTAATTATTTGGATGATTTCGGCTTTCGTTTTTGAAACATGAGAACTCTTATGTAGCGAAGGAATCATATTTTTAAACAAAAAATATTATTATAATATATATATATATATATATATATATATATATATAATATTAGTGGTCAAAACACACACACACACACAGTGCTGTTATTTTTCTCGGTTATTCATATATACGGGTCAGTGGTGAATTGTGGGTAGTCTATTTTGGCGGTTATTTTACCGGAAGTCGTTTAATTCTTTCTTTATTTATTCCGGTTAAATTATTTTACCTGTCATTATTTATTTTTATTTTTTATTTTTATTTCTTATGTTATATTTTTTTAAATATTTATTTTAATCGTTGTTTTTATTGATGTAGTAAGAATTTGTTTATATCGCTTATTTAATAGATTTTTTTTATTTTATTTGGGAAGATAATTAAAGCTACTTATTCAATTTTGGGGTTGATTGTTGTACTTTATTCTAACTATTATTTTTTTTATGACTTCATGTATTTATTTGGATTGATTATCTTTATTTGTTTTCTTTTATTCTTGGATTGATTATCTTTATTTGTTTCCTTTTTATTTCTTTATATATATATATATATATATATATATATATATATATATATTTTGAACAATAAAAATTAAAAAATTAAAAAATTATTAAATGATTAAAAAAATAAAAAATTAAAATCCTCAGACACACTGGGTTGTAGATTAATATTCTTTCGTTTTTTTATTATTATTCCATTTAGATTCCTCGATTAGTTTCGGCCGAAATGGCCATCATCGGGAGGAGAAATATTTCTGCTTGCTGCTAGCACTAAACTACAGAAAAAAAAAATATATATATATATATATGTGTGTGTGTGTGTGTGTGTATATATATGTAAATTCACAAGAGGATAGAAACCAGGTAGAACTCAATGTCCAGGAAAGATTAAGAATATAATAAAAAAAGGTCTCAAACACTGATATTCCATGGTTGTAATTTATTACATTGGAATCGTAATCACGGTCCAATTCATCAGACCACCACCTGACAAAATCCTATGAATGTCAGACAAGTAGATTAATCACGTACAAAAACGAAAAAAGAGAAAAAAAATTGTAAAGTGTAATAAAAAAGAAGAAAGAAGGCAAATATTAAAAAAGAAGATATGCTGTAAAATTAAGAAAATGAAAAAAGAGGAAATAAGAAAAGTAAAACTAAAACCAAGAGAGACAGAGAGACATAGTAAAATACACAACGAACGAATGAAAGATTAAAAGCATGATGTTGAATAAATTAAAAAAAAAACGGAAGGGAAGCATTTTATAGTAAAAAAAAAACAAACGAAAACAAGCAGATGTAAGCATTGAGGACGATTAACATCAAATAAATATGAAACAAAAGGAATTCAGAATAAATGAGAGAATCCGAAGGAAAAATAAATATATTTCATATTCAAGCGTAGAATTTAACTTGCTTGGTCAAACTAAATTTTCGCAGAATATTTTGCAGAAAGAATTACTAAGAACATAGTTGAGCTTCAAGTTGTAAAAACCAGTTGTTAGCGGGTCAACTTTGACACTACTCTGAGCCAATTTAAGAATCTTTCATTGAACCATCCTAAACAGCCGAATATGCAAATGACAGCCATCTGTATTCCCTTAGATGGTTGATACCTTTCTGATTTAAACCATTTTGACATTCTGCAGTTGAAATTTATAATGACAAGCAAGCTATGAGAAGATGAATGAGTGCAGAGTAGCATGACCTCCGCCCACGATACAATCACTTTCAGACTTGATCATCACATCACAGAGGAAAAAGATTCGAGAAAATTGCCTGATGCAATGCAGCCAAAATTTAATGCAGAAAAATGAACAAAACTTATCTACTATTTTTTATTGCTTTCTTATTTTTATCGGAATGCTTTTCCTATTATTTATCATTGCATTATCTTTTAATAGTAATGTGTTTTTCTATTATTTATCATAACATTTTCTAATAGGAGTGTTTTTCGATTATTTATCATAACATTTTTATAGGAATATTTTAATAGGAACGTTTTTCGATTATTTATAATAACATTTTTATAGGAATATTTTTAATAGTAATTCTTTTCGATTATTTATCATAACATCTTTATACGAATGTTTTCAATAGGAATATTTTCTATTATCCTGATATTATTGTTTCTTTTTTCTTTTTTTTTTTTTAAATAGGGTCGAATTTTCTATTATTTATCATTACATTATTATTTTTAAGAATATTTTTATATTGTTTAGTGCATTTTTCTATAGTTATATGTTTCTATTATTTATTTTATTAAAGTTGTATTATTTCATATTATTTTATGTTCATATTATTTTAATTTTATATTATCTTAATATATAATTTATAATTTCTTATAGAATCATAAAAAAAACTGTATCAAATAAAAGACACCATATCATGTGAAGTCATCCAGTCATGGCAACGACTAAAATGGATACCACATGTAACTTGAAAAAGAAAATAGTGACATAAAATTTCGATCCACACGATTTCTAACAAAAGGTTAAGAATCTCTCTGCCCAGCTGCATCAATACGACAAAGAACGAGAGAAACTTACTTTACTGAAGAACTCTTTTAAGAGAAATATTTTATAAATTTCAATCGACGATGCCATTGGTTTTTCGGTCCCTGAATACTGAACGTTTCCTTATAAAGAAACGGTTAATATTACCATAACGTTTTTGTTTTGACATTGTTGTTATTTTAATATCAACTGTCCTAGACATAAGAAATGCATTACTAACAAAAATATTCGTCTCTATCAGAATATTGCCTTTTGTTTTTCATCTGCGAAACCACTTCTTTAGCCAAACCTAATAATTAAGTGTAGAGGACCCGGTTGTATATTTACGTGTTGTTGTATTAGAAACACGTGTGTAACTCTTGGTCCAACCACATGAAAATTGGCGGATTTAATTTGTCCAACCGAAGATAAAAGAAGACAAACGAGAAAGCTTAAATAGGATTAAAAAATGGGTATTAATATGGTGATTTCCTTTCGTCTTTCAATGATAATGTTATTAAGCTTATCAGTCAATATGAAAGGAAGTTTCTTAAAATAAATAGACACAACTTGTTTATATTATTTAATGAAACATGCATCAATATATATATATATATATATATATATATACAGATTGGTATAAATAAAATGACAATTGGAAAAAAGATCTTAGATTTTGCCGACGCGTTTCGTCTTCCGACTTTTTCAAGGGAAAAAATGAAATCGAAATGTTCTTGTTGTTATAGTTACATTAAAAAATCCAAATTTAAAAAGATAGACGCTTCTGTCTAAGCCTTTTTTTCTGGTTAATGTAAATTACCTTCATAGTAAGAAATTTTTTTTTTCCATGTCAACAATATAGATAAATTCCCAGATCAATTCTGTGGACAAGACAGATTGGTATAAATAAAATGACAATTGGAAAAAAGATCTTAGATTTTGCCGACGCGTTTCGTCTTCCGACTTTTTCAAGGCAGAAATGAAATCGAAATCTTGTCCACAGAATTGATAACAACAAGAACATTTCGATTTCATTTTTTCCCTTGAAAAAGTCGGAAGACGAAACGCGTCGGCAAAATCTAAGATCTTTTTTCCAATTGTCAATCACCCATTAACTAACCCAGGTCGTCAAAGAACCCACACGTGTCCCGGACGAGACAGGACAAAAGGCGAACTTCCTCGACTATTTTCTAAAATCCTGCCCTGATAAATGTTTATTAAATTTTTATCCACGCCATAGGCATGTCAGAACATTCCTTAGTCAGTTTCCTGTTTGATGTCAAACCAATGGCATTCCGAACGACTATGTGAAGGCAGACTGGGACAGTTTTCAGTCTTATAAAACGGAAACTACTCTCTCAACCGTTTTCAAGTACGCTGCCTCTAAAACTGCTGCCCTCGTTTCGGAATGGACCCTTCAGGATTGGATAATTTTATACCGAAAGAAAATTTCAGCAAACATCAAACCATCATACCTGGTTTACTTCTGAATGCGCTACAGCCATAGCCCACCCGAAACACTTCGTCAGTATGTATCACAAAGAACGGTGTAGTTTGGCTCTTACTACTTTCAGAAATGGCTGCAATCATTGCATTTTAGTTCTGGAAAACGCAAAGTGCATCTACGCGCAAGCTGTCTAGGCAAAGGTTGAAAAGAAACAAATTGGATCCCACGAAACAAATAAAGAAACTCAATTAGTCAATTAGTTTAGGTTCTTTAAAATATTAAACACTTTGTTGGATGAACAATCATCGCAGACTGTTACTGGATTTGGACAATTTTTCTGTTATACCCGGTATATATATATATATATATATATATATATATATATATATATATATATATGTATTTGTGTATATATATATATATGTATATATATATATATATATATATATATATATATATATATATTTGTGTATATTTTTCTGTTATACCGGGTATATATATATATATATATATATATATATATATATATATACCGGGTATAACAGAAAAAAAAAATATATATATATATTTGTGTATATTTTTCTGTTATACCCGGTATATATATATATATATATATATATATATATATATATATATGTATATATATATATATATATATATATATATATTGTTTGTGTGTGTGTGAAAAATCATCACAGGCAGTTACACGATTTGGACAATTTTTCTGTTACACCCGTTATCATATATATATATATATATATATATATATATATATATATATATATATATATATATATATATATACATATATTTATATATATATATATATATATATATATATATATATATATATGCATATATATATATATATATATATACACAAATATGTATATATATACACAAATATATATATATATATATATATATATATATATATTTGTTTGTGTGTGTGTTTGTGTGTGCTGACAGATAAGTAAGATAAGTAAGTGGAACATTATTAGGAAGCTTATAACAATCTTGCAAAACGTTAGCAAAAAACATTTCAATTAACACATTTGTTGAAACCGATAATAACAGAAAAAATTTGGAAGTTTTGCTAAGACTTGTCCCTTGATTTCCGTCGAAATAAATTAAAAACACAGACGAAGCAGATCGAGGCTATATCTTCCGCGACAGACAAAGCAAATCTTTTCGCCACGATCTTTGCCTTAAACTCAACGCAACTGACAAAGGCCATCCTATCTCCAACTTCCTAAGTCTCACTGATCACAATCTCAGAAATATTTTCGTTTTAGCCGGGGAAGTTTGTAGACTTATCAAATGCCTTGACCCTATGAAAGCCACTGGTCAAGACAAAATTCAGGTGGTTTTCTTTAAGGATATCAATCCGTAATTATTAGCGTAGTTATCCCACTGCTACCTGAAGGAGAAATGCTTGTCACGCGTATCGAAGGAATCAAGCGTATTCCCGGCGTTCAAGAACGCGGGCGTGCAATCTTACGGCTCCGAGTATAGACCCCATAAGTCTCCTCAGCATAATCAGTAAGCGTTTTGAGGCTATAATCAACAAGAAGGTCGTTGAGCACCTAGTTAGGAACAACCTCTTGTGCAACGAGCAGTACGTATTTCGATCGTCTTGATCCACTGCTGACTTCTGACTACCATTACGGACATAATTAGTAAGATTCTTGGCAACCATGGTATTAGATATCTCTCAGACATTTGACAAGGTAAGACACAAAATTTGGCTGCACAAAGTCTGCAGCTTTTGAATCACTGGAAAGGGTCTTCTGAATTATAAAATCCTTCCGAACAGGTCGATCTCTGAAGGTAGATATTAACAGTCAGTTCTCCTATGCCGAGTGATCAACATTGGCGTCCCTCAAAGGCCACATCTCGGACAAACCCTCGTTTTGATCTGCATAAATGATCTGCCTAAGAATATACTCAGATAATTTGTAAATATCTTTGCCGATTACACGACTAAATACGGGGGCACCTCTAAAACTCTTGATGGCCAGAGATTGGCGACTGAGCACACTCTCAATTTTGCAAAACTACCCAACTGGGTAAAAACCGGCTGGTTACACTATTTACATTATTCATCCCCATCTTTGTAGACATATTTATTACAACGTTTCGGCCGTTGTACGCTCCGGCCTTCTTCATGTGGTTGGAATGTCGAACTAAACCCTATATTTCGCTCGCTGGGGTAGACTGTTCTAGTTCCACGTGCCATGTATAATGGATGTCAGTTATCAGTTATCTTCTGTTAATTTCCCTCTCCAAGTTCTCCACCGTCTTAACCAAGTATTGGACTCACACTCTTTGATTCATGTCACTGGATCTAACTAACGCCTTTATCCACTGTCCTCAAGGACACATGGAACAGTGGATAAAGGCGTTGGTTAGATCCAGTGTGAGTTCGATATCTGGTTAAGACAATGGCGAACTTAGAGAGATGATTTAACGGGAGATACCTGATAATAGATACCTATTTATTCTGACCCGATCCTTTGCGTACGTTTTCCATTAATATTATTTTTGTTCTTCCTGCTTTTAATGAACCATCGTTAGCCGCTGGAGACTAACCAACATTGATATGAGAGACAATATTTGGAGCACCTTTTCTAGCATCTTTCCACGTATTTGAATGAGCAGTGCTCTCACTGAATAGGGCTGCTCAGTCGGAAAAAGAAGTGAGTCCCTGTCTAAATGAAGACACACAGCGATGGTAGGATAAGACTGTGCAGATCTGTGACTGTGTGATTTAAACTGGTTAACTCTGCATACGTTGCCCGTCATCCATCGACATGAACTTTTAGTTGAGGTGTACGAATAGAATGAGATTTCGCAAAGTGAGGCATCTGTCATGGTGGCAAACAGTTGTATAACACGAATGACACTGTCTAAGCCTCCATGATTATGACCACTTGGACCGACCCTCTTTTTGATCTACATAAATGATCTGCCTAAGAATATACTCGGATTCTTTGTAAACATCTACGACGATGATACAGCGACATAGGCTGCTCCTCTAAAACCCTTGAAGATCAGATATTGGCAGATGATCTCTCTTCCGATTTATCGCTAACTTTCCAGTGGTGGCGGGGAACGCTGGTTACATTCAATTCCTCGAAAACCAAAGCAGTTACATTCTGTCAACGCCGATCGGACCCCCGCCAGTCACGTTGAACGGATATCCGCTCGAGAAAGTACCGTACCTTGAGAGACTATTGAACATAAATCTCCTACGTGACCTCACGTGGAACTCATAATACAATCCATTGCTAAAAATGCAAGCAAAATAGTCGAATCCCTGTACCGATCCATTAGGTACCTGACTTCTCACGCTATCCTATATCTTTACAAGAGTTATATTAGGCTTAAAATGGAATATTGTCGTCATATTTGGGCGGGATCTACCCAGTTGTAACTTTACAGTCACGAAAAGCGTCACCGAATCCTTGTGAGATAGGCATTATTTTCCACCCTTCAACCTTTCTCTTACAGACGGGACGTGGCGAAACTCTCACTGCTCTGTCGCTACTTTCATAGAAAGTCCTTGGACGAACTACATAACTTGGTACCGCCAGGGTTAACCTTCACGGCCATGACCCCCATGACACTTGCTTTGTATCAACCCTCACACATTCCCTTCGTATTCCATCGGTGAGAACTAAGTTCCACTCGAACAGCTTCTTCCTGCAACCCACTGCTCTGTCGAATCGACTCCCAAAATGTTTCCACGATCACTAAAATCTTAACCTGTTTCAGTCTAGAGTTAACCGTTATATTCCCCTCCTATCCGTATATACTGTTCCTTAACGGAACCCTCTACCGCGAGTGGCCCATGAGCCTTGTGCAGGGTGAACTGTCTGCAAAAAGTAGTAATAGTATCTTTTTAAAATGCCGTAACACATCAGTAGGTGACCAATAACTATTCATAATTTCTTTTGAATATCTAAGCGTTGCCATGGTTTAGGAAAGAATGAAAGAGTAGCTTAACGTAGCATTCTTCAGGGTTTTAATTCAGTGTTTTCGTTCTTTTAGAATGGCTACAATTCAAGGTTTGAGAATCTAGTATACGCTGGTATTAAACGCATAGCTAGCGGCGGGCAGAGAAGTGATGAGCTCATACCTTTTCCGGAGGCATTTGTGCGAAAGAAAGTGAGCGCAATAGATTAAGCTGGGATTTGATCTTCACTTGACTTAACTTTCTATGCCGATAACAGATACACTATCAGCACGCCCCTACAAACATTGCATGTCGGCCGAACTTTAAAATTAATTAATTGCGAAACTCCCAGTCTCTATGTCGCTCTCTACATATATCAGGATTTTCATATCTACCTGTGAGATAACTGGATGACAATCCGATAGAATGGTAAATATATTAAAGAATTTAGAAAATTCCTATTTTCACACGTTTCCATGATTGGCTGGCGTCTTCAGAAAAAAATTATTTTACAAAAATAAATGCATATTTCATTTTCCGATGACGCAGATACATCGGCGAAATATGTAAAAAGAGAAATTTTGCCATTTTTCATATATATGATTCTAAGGTGATATGTCTTAAGTATCTGTTAATATTTCTGAGATGAGGTATTATGTACACTATTTACATTATTCGGACTATTGTCCTCATCTTTGTTGCCATATTTATTACGTTTCGGCCCTTTAGTATCAGTCTATATTTTTGAGATGAGGTATTATGTACACTATTTACATTATTCGGGCTATCTGAGATGAGGTATTATGTATACTATTTACATTATTCGGGCTATCATCCGAAACGTTGTAATAAATATGGCAACAGAGATGAGGACAATAGTTCGGATGATGTAAATAGTGTACATGATACCTCCTCTCAAAAATATAGACACTTACTGAAGGGTCGAAACGTTGTAATAAATATGGCGACAAAGATGAGGACAATAGTCCGAATAATGTAAATAGTGTGATATGTCTTTTATTGTTTATTGATATAAGAGTACTCTTAAAAAATATATTAAATTAGTAAATAAATATCCCTAAATAATTTACTCGTCTATCTTCAACTTCGACAAATCAGCGTCTCATCTCAGCGTAGAAGTTTGGCATAACTACCCAATAAGTCATTATGAGAATTGATGTACTGATTACGTGCCGATTTTTGTTATGACTTGTCTTCTTGCTAATTAGTATTACAAGCCTCGCAACAGACCTGGATATCTTGCTCCTCAGCACGACTGAGACTTGATTTGGCAAAGACACGGTGATTTGAAATTACTAAAAATAATCAATAAGACTTCTATTCAACGGTCATCTACATATTACACTAATGATCATCTTAATACACACTCCGTATATATATATATATATATATATATATATATATATATATATATATATTAAGACATTTTTATGTTCATACATTCTTTTTATAGATACAAATATTTTAGTAAATGCTCTGTTTATTGTAAAGAGTATTAACGACACTTATCGGCTTGAATGTCCGAGAAATTTTCATTATTCGGACTACTGTCCTCATATTTGTTGCCATATTTATTACAACGTTTCGGCCGTTGCACACTCCGGCCTTCTTCAGGTGGTTGGAAGGTCGAACTGAACCCTTTATTTCGCTCACTGTAGTAGACTGTTCTATTTCCACGCTCCATGTTTAATGGATGTCAGTTATCAGTTATCTTCTGTTAATTTCCCTCTGAAAGTTCTCCACTGCCTTAACCGGGTATTGAACTGGCTCTCTTTGGGTCTTGTCTCTGGATCTAACTAACGCCTTTATCCACTGTGCCATGAGGACAATAGTCCAAATGATGTAAATAATGTACATAATACCTCATATCAGAAATATAGAGATAAATTTTCATAGAAAATATGCGTCCTCCGACAGGAAACGAAACTGTATCCCATAAGGAAATGGCATATAACCTGACGTGCGTTTCGGTTAGCAAGGTCGATTTTACTGTTTGTAAACAAAAATTCTCCATGATTTTCTTTCGTACATTCTTATCTGCTCGATGCGTATCTAAATGTAAAAAATGACGTCACACATTATGAAATGGACAATGTCCTAAAAGTTTGCCTGGCTCCTTAGGATTTATTCTAGTTTATCAGTCTAATTAGCATATTGAGCACTATAGGTTTTACTCTTTCTACTCGTTCGGTTTTTTTCTTCTTTGGACTAAGGACTTAAAGCACTTGGCGATTTCTTTCCTCTTGTCCTGATAATTGTAGTTCTTTCTTTTATTATTTCCAATTTTTCACACGTGTACCTATTTTTCCTGACTCATCTGCAAGGTTTTCCAAACGATTACTACTATTAATATATGTAGAATATCATTTTAGAATATTCAGGAATAGACAGCGCCACCCACCACGTCGCAAACTGGGGAAAAAAAAAAAAAAAAAAAACATAACAAAAAACAATAAGTCCATCACATATAAAAATTCAGGCAATCCAGTAAAAACAATAAGGGAAATAAATATGACGAATGGCTAGTCTAGATATAAAATCACATTACAGCAACGTCCCGGTTTTAAAAGTTTTAAATTTTTTAAAAAAGCATCTAACAAAATCCATGATAAAGCTCTCTCTTCTAATATCAACTGTCTCATCAGCAAACGATGCTATTTTACATTTAATAATAACTTTTATAAAAAAAATTGGATTACCAATCAGATCGCCCCCCAAAGGAATAATGGCATGTATTTTCTTAGAATTTCTCGAGTATGGCCCTTTATAAAACACTTCATGTAAACAATCAATGGCGAGAAGATTCATCTTCTACTGGTCATACTACTAACATGTAACTCTGATGTCGTGTCCTAGATGAGAAAAATTGTAGTGGACTTTTGGAGCATTTCCCACCTATATATATATATATATATATATATATATATATATATATATATATATATATATATATATATATATATATATCTGTGTGTGTGTGTGTGTGTTTGTATGTGTGTGTAGTTTATATAAATATATGGGGGGAAACGCACCAAAAGTCCGCTACAATTTTTCTTATGTTGGACACGACATCAGAGGTACATGTTAGTAGTATGACAGAAGATGAATCTTCTCGCCATTAAACAAATAATCATTTTGCTAGAATGGTGTGTCTCTCTGAAAGCAACGCGATATATTATTTTCGCACACGATATCAGAGGTGTATGTAATATATATATATATATATATATATATATATATATATATATATATATATATATTATCAAATGGACAAAGTCTGACAATTATTTTAAGACATTTTTATGTTTATACATTCTTTTTATAGATACAAATATTTAAGTAAATGCTCTGTTTATAACAAACAGTATTAAACAACATTTACCGGCCTGACTGTCCGAGAAATTTTCATAGAAAATGTTCGTCCTCCGACAGGAATCGAACCTGTATCCTATACGGAACCGTCATATAGCCTGACGTGCCTTTAACTGATTTGGTCACAGAGGAGCGTTTGGTTAGCAAGGGATAGGCACAGTGATTGTGTGGAAGCTTGGAAAACAGAGACCACTCGGATTTGACCTCGGTGTTCAATTAAATATATAACAAAAATATAGTTTTAAGCTATGCTATATTTATGTGTAAATGCTTAATATCAAAGATAAAGCTTTTGTAAATGTAAAAGTGGACATTGAGTTCAAAACCGAGTGTCGACAGTATGTTTCATTCTTGCACGTAATTTTCACGCCATTGAATCATAACATCTTTCAATAATATTAGTATTAAAGAATGTTCTTTATTCATTTAAAAATATTTATTTTACAAATACAGTTAAGATATATCTGTACATTAAGGAAATAAAAAAATATTCATTTTCCAATATTTGAGTTCAAATCAGAATGCTGTTTACTGAAAGCTTATCTCTTTGACAACGGACAATATTTTTACAACTCTATGTCTTTCAATATGGAAGCAAGGAAAATAACTTTATTCAAAATAGTCATATTCATTTTAATCTGATTGGGTTTACACATACAACCAGTATAGATTCCTTTGAGTCGAATTCGTTTTTGAATATTTCAAATATCGCCATATAAAGGATAAGCCTAATCGTGTTTACTATTTCCCGGAGTATTTTCTTTTCATAGTTTTTAGTAACTTTTGTCGTATTTTGTATTAAACAATCAATTATTTCTTTTTGAATTTCGCTTTGATATCAAGCGATTCAGTATCATTTAAGTACAGAATGTTTAAACTTTTTTTTAGTTACGTTAACCTCTGCTTTTTAAAATGGTTGAGTACTTATTGCCCGAATCGACTGTAAACTGCAAGAAGTGATAGTAAAAAATATTTTTCTTCTGGCTTTTGTTTGTAATATACAGTTAAATGTCAAATTTAATATGATACTGCTCATTTCGTATTCTACTAACGTTATATGTCTCTTCGAGACGTGGATGATCACGACTCTCCGCAAATTCTCGCCCTAGGTATGTTTTGACCATTTATCCTTCTGCCATCAATTCACAAAATTCCATTAAGCAGACATCTCGCAGTTTCGTCTGTTTCTTTTGCTTCCAGTATTCCCCGTGAATGTTAAATACACTTGGCCCTGTTCCCTCAATAAATAAACCAGATATTTTAACTGCCTGTCTCCAATGTATTTCATAACCACTAACATTCATTTCATGATATTCTTGCCATTCCTAGGTAGATTCACATGCTAAAAATTTCATTATATGTGAGGAAATTTTCCACCGTTCACTATCCTATAGGATATATTACATAGCAAATCAGCACGCTTTTCGTTGTTGACCAAAGATATTTTCGGACTTCTTAATACTTTGCTTAGTTTCTAGACAGCATATTTCGCGTGAAAACATATTTCTGCATCACATGGTATGTTTTGTTACTTTACTTCCCACATAGTTAAAATTTATGTACCTGTTTGATTTTGATATCCACGATACGTAGCGCATTTTCCTGTCAGGTATTTTCTATGAAGGCCATCAATGTCAAGTCTTCTGAGACACACAAGCTCCCCCATCACTCATATCCTATTTCCGTTTTATATTAGCGATCTGCTTAAGAACATTCACCTATTCTTAGTAAATACAGGTTGTTGCAGCAAAATCCGACACTTGACAAAAAGAAAAGGAAACAGGCAATAAAAACAAAAGTTGTATATGCAGAGACCCGACAGTTTATTAGGCAACAGTTAAAGTTACATACTACATTATTTTTCAATGTAACCGCCGGCGGCGGCGACGAATATCTCAAGGCGGGCGCGAAATGAGTCACACGCTTTGGCGACCATGTACTTGCCCATAGCGGCGAACGCCTCCACGATGGCAGCCTCCAGAGAGTCGACTGTGTTGTGGGCGTGCAGTCCTTTTAATGCTAGACGCAATCATCAGGCCAAACTCGTGTCCTGACGATTGCGTCTAGCATGAAACAGACTGTCACTTCTAAGAGTTGACTTCATTGTTTACTTTATATATATATATATATATATATATATATATATATATATATATATATATATGTGTGTGTGTGTGTGTGTGTGTGTGTGTGTGTGTGTAAGTTTGTGTATATGTGTGCGTATGTATGTGGAGATAGATAGATAGATAGATAGATAGATAGATGAATGTAGCTATCCCTATAGGAGATTCAATAAATCTACCGATCAGATGATAACAAACAACATCAAATAACATCTGCCGATTAACACAACTATGTCAAATTATTTCTATATACTTAATTAGCAACTAATATCCATAGAAATCTTATATAGTATAAATAGAAATGTTCATTTTTTAGTCTAATTGGATTCTAAACAATAAATGACCATTGATTTCAGATCCTGGCTCGGGAAAGATTGCGCCTTGACAGACATTATTTCTTATGGCGGATGCGGGTAACAAATACAGTTTTTTTTTTTTTGTTTTTGTGTTTTTTTTACTGTTAATTCCTCAAATCTAAAGCGAAAGTCCACTCGAGTTAGAGAGTTGCTAAATAAGATTGTTGCAAGGAAGGGGAAAGTAAGAAGTGCATAATTATCAGAACGTATAGGATAATTATCGGTTGACCTTGGAACTGAATCGACCAAGATCATAATGATAAGGAAAGAATCCTTTCGGGAATTCCACAAATTAACAGTTCTGGGGAAAAATCCGTCCGAGTGGATATTACTCCTTATCAAAGGAACATTACGGGAATGGAGATGTTTTTTGAATTATGTAGAGACAGGAGTGAGGAATACGAAGTACCAGCCCAGATATGGCAGCAATGCTCCATTCTTGTCGTTGCTTTAAAAAAAATTTAATTCAACAAAAACAGACTATTACTATTGTTTCGTCTGTGTGTTGTTTGATATATTGGAATGTAATTGTCATCTTTGGTAATGGCTTATGTAAGCGGAAAACTTAGATTGGATTTAAACATGTATCAATATGGTGATTTCCTTTCGTCTTTCAATGATAATGTAATTCAGCTTATCAGGAACTTACTTAAAATAGACAAAACTTGCTTATATTATTCAATGAAACATGCATCAATGAAAAATTGCTGCATAAATATACATAATATAAAGAGAGATTGACAGATAAATAGGTGTGGGTGCATATATATATATATATATATATATATATATATATATATATATATATATATATATATATATATAGTTTATGCAAAACTAGGTAATCCGCATGGGTAGCCCCAAGGAGGATGATATCCAGAGAGCTCAATGTAAAATTCAGAGCTGATATGTTTGAATAAAAACAGACCACTTTAAGGTTCCATGGAATAAGTTATTTCACCACAACCCCTTTAACAGGGCTATGGATCATCAGACTTTACTTCCAAAGGTTGAAATGAAAAATGAAAAGAAATTCACACGTTTTTGATGGGCCTCATCAAGCATATGTAAAATTAACGAAGTGGGGAAGTAAGGTGGGAGAGAAGATAAGATATGAGTGGGTTAGGTGTACCATTTCAATTCCTTATTCTTAACCCCACTGTCTGTCGGCTAGACGTTGCTTAAGCCCAACGAGTCTTGTCTCTAGATATCGATGGGTAAGGGGTGAGACCGACATTAAAGGAAGAAGCTACAGCAACCCTAATAAATTACATTCCACGAGGAATATTCTCCTAGTGACATTATTATCCAAATCTCTCCTCTAATATTCTCCAACTGGAAGTGAGTTTTGGATAGCACGGATGTAAAGTTTAAATTGGTAATTTAATTCAAATTGAAATATACTACCCCATTGTTGATGATAAAATTATTTAAATTGGAATAACCGTTGATAATTGGGTACCTAAAAACAACCACGAGTTTATTTAATGAACAAAAATCAAACGAATAGATGTCAACTTAACAACCTATAAAACAAAAGTTTTTATAAAAAAAGATTACTAAATATAAAATGGATTACTCTTTCAATGTACTGTCTATGAGTTTCTCTAATCGACTGTTTCATAGAAAATACCCAAAACTCCAACCAACTTCAAATTAAATTCTTCGTAGATTGTTTAGACATTTAGATTTACATCAAACCTTAACCTCCCAAATATGCGCGTTAAAGTAACGCGAATTAACAGCGTCTAAGAATTTGAATGAAACCTGTCCTCGTGGAATGTAATTCATTAGGGTTGCTGTAGCTCCTTCCTTTAATGTCGGACTTCACCCCTTACCCATCTATATCTAGAGACAAGACGCGTTAGGCTTAAACAACGTCTAGCCGACAGACAGGCGGTTAAGAATAAGGAACTGAAAAGGTACACCTAAAACACTCACATCTTATCTTCTCTCTCCCACCTTACTTCCCCACTTCGTTGATTTTACATATGCTTGATGAGGTCCATCAAAAACGTGTGAATTTCTTTTCATTTCAACCTTTGGAAGTAAAGTCTGATGATCCATAGCCCTGTTAAAGGGGTTGTGGTGAAATAACTTATTACATGGAACCTTAAAGTGGTCTGTTTTTATTCAATATATATATATATATATATATATCCGATTAAATGAGCACAAAAGTAATATATAAATTCCAACGTTCACTGCAATAATCCAAAAGAGGTTTCGATACCGATAGTAGAGCGATAATTATTTATTTATTTTAATTTTATCATATAGACAAAATCATTTTGCGCACTACAAAGATGTAACTTCGTTTTAATTTTTTTCATGTATATTTTTTCTTCTCGAACAAATAAAAAAGGAAGTGACGTTTCACATACGGCTTGCCTACAATCAGGATTGTTCATAATTATTTTCCTTTCTCACTCGTCGAAGTGCAGTTGAAATGCACTGAAACAAAGTTGCATCCTTGTAGTGAGTAAAATGCTTTTGTCAGTATGATAAAATTATAATAAATAAATAAATAATATATATATATATATATATATATATATATATATATATATATATATATATAGGGAGATAGATAGATAGATAGATAGATAGTAATAGAAGTTTGGGATGAAGAATGAAGTGTGCGAGAGAATAAATATCAGTTATAAAAGAAATAATGATGTAGAGAGAAAAAGAAAAGAAAGAATAACAATGAACATTTTATTTTCTCCTTCGCATTGTTCCAAGTGGATCTTGTCAGTGGACCAATTTAATGGGCGAAAATCTTGCAACGAATTGCGTTGCGTGTATCAGATCCGGGGGGAATATGTCAAGTAAGCGAAACTTATAACCAGATAAGCGCATGTGTTAGGCAACATTGGACAACTCCGTCGCATTCGGAATGCTGTTTATAATGAGTTTCTCACGACAGCCGATGTTTCGATTCTAGCAAAACAAGTGAGAGATCATGTGATATTCATTATAGTATTCTTTCTTTTACTTTTGATAGCTTCTGTGTGTTTCAAGAATTCTAGATCAGAGAAAGTCGAAATATATTAAATGAGCGTGAAATCAAACATAGATCAAGTAACTAACAGAAACAAAGAAAAAGGCAGTTAAGATATACTGAGAGAGAGAGAAGGGACCGTTTCATACATATTTCTCATTTAAAAATTATGTGTTCGAATCCAGTTGAAGAAACAGTTTTGAATGATGATTTTCAAGGCATTCATAAAATTATCCGTTGAGGAACAGGCATGAAATTTAATCTTCCTTTGTATATAAGGAAAAAACTGCATTCATGGCCCGTTTCCACATTAAGGAAGCATTCGGCATTCATGGATCGTTTCCATATAAGGAAAAATTCTGAATTCCTAGCTCGTTTCCATATAAGGAAGCATTCAACATTCATGGATCGTTTTCTTTATCAGTAAAAAATTCTGCATTCATGGCCAGTTTCCATATAAGGAAGTATTCGGTATTCAGGGATCGTTTCCATATAAGGAAACATTCTGCATTCATGGCCAGTTTCCATATAAGGAAGCATTCAGAATTCACTGATCGTTTCACTTTTGAGGAAAAATTCTGCACTCATGGCCAGTTTCCATATAAGGAAGTATTCGGTATTCATGGATCGTTTCCATATAAGGAAAAAATTCTGAATTCATGTCCCGTTTCCATATAAGGAAGCATTCTGTGTTCATGGATCGTTTCCCTTATAACGAAATATTCTGAATTCATAGCCCGTTTTCATACAAGGAAGCATTCGGCATTCATTGGTCGTTTCCCTTATAAGGAAAATTCCTTAAATTGTTTACTACAAAAAAACTTATTAATGAGATACTCGGTGGATCGTCTCAGTGTATTTTAGTCTGGTTTTTTATTTTATTTTTTTTGAACAAGCATGCAACGTCTGGGCCCAAATATTACTTTCTATCCCACTAGAGGGTCCGGATGGAATTAACATTTTCCCCTTTAAGGTGGGAAATCCTTGATTTAGGATGCGAATTGTGCTGATACATTTTCGACCGGTAATTTGGTCAGGTCCGCGGTTAAGCCGGGGTCTGTCGCTCGGGACGCGTAGATTAAAAAAAAAATAGTTAAATATTCTTTTCTTGCGGACAGATTTATTTTTGCTCCATTGGCAGTGGAGACTTCTCGGGTTATTGGCCCTCGTTCGATGGCGTTCCTTCGGAGGGCTGGCGGGATTGCGTCTCGATTTATGGACGAGTCTCATGAAACGGAGTGGCTCTAAAGCGGCTCCCACTGGCGATGGTTCGATGTAATGCTTTTTGCATCATTGCGCCTGGCAAATAAAAAGAACAGTTTTTCTTGTTTATAGATACTTTGTTCAAATAAATTGCTTTTTCCGTTTCGTATTTATATAAAACAGTATGTTTACACTGTTATATGAAAGCGTTTAGAATTTAATGTCGTACACATACTTGTAACTTGAACCGGTTGTCTACGAATGAACGCACCTTTGAACAATATGAAGGCTGCATATATCATCCTAAAGGATCTAGGTAAACTGCTCGAAATCAATTGCCGGACCGTAAATTGCTCAAAATCAATTGCTCGAAAAATAATTTCTGGAACTATCAATTGCTCGAAAGGCAGATTGCTCGAAGTAATTTCGAAGCTCGAAGCACCACGTAAACTGCGCCGTCTCACAACACGTCAACTGAGCTGGATATAAAAGGAACCACGACACTCAACTTTAGCAGTCCTGATTTTTTTTTTCTATATTTGTTTACTATTTCTATTAGGTTGGTACAAAAATAATGACGTAATAATGTCGTTTTTTGACGTATTTTTTTAACGTCAAAAAACGACATTATTACATCATTTTTTTGCACCAACCTAGTATTTCAGTAATTTTGGAGATCTCGAACCCTAGTGATGGTCATAACTTTTGTTGAGAACGAAAAAGGAAAGAAGAAGTGTTTGGATGGATATCTATATATTAAGGACAAAACAGTGAACAATAAGATTTACTCCAAATGTGAAATGTGCAAAAAAAGAAAATGCTTAGCACGTGCTATATAAATGTACTCGTTCTTTAATTCTAACTGTTCCGTTAACAACGGAAAGTTGTATTATTTTATTTTATAGTGAATATTAGAAATAATGTAGTTTTATTTTTTTTAACCACAGTTTCCGAACAATTGATTTCGAGCAATTTACCGCATACTCATCTCGAAATGTATACGACCGAACAAATACGCATGCGTAAATCTTTCTCTGTATTAATTAAAGATAGCGGAAACTTGAAAGAATTCAGAGGGAAGTAACGGGATTACGGAAGCAGTAGAAAAGGTAACACATCCTTTCCTTAAAACATCACTGTGTTCATTGTCATCCTCCTTGGAAAACATATTTTCTTTCTAAATCACTTTGGCTTTTCGAGCTTGACGCAAATGCGGAGAGCAAGCCCGGAAATAACACTGATTAAATTTATGATGCTATTTGTGTTGCGGGAAAATTTTGCGAATTTTGAAACTTATTTATTGGCTCTAAAAACTCGAATGCACGCAGATAACAAGATGTATGAAAATAGGATAAAATACTTTCTTTTATAAACCAAGACAAAATGTAAATATATATATATATATATATATATATATATATATATATATATATATATGAGGCAGGAATGATGCGAAAAAAAAAAAAAAACTAAACAATGATAAGATATCCTGAAAAACTGATACGTTCTAATATACAAATATTGTTAAATCATACAATATTGCCGAACTAGACTTCATGAAATGTATTTATATTTATTAAGTTCATGGAAACAATCACATATATTTGAAGGAAAACTGAACGGTTCTCACACTGAACGACTTTATAAAATCAGAATGTCAATGAAGAAACCTAAGAATACTTTTTATATACCGGGTGTAATAACAAAATAGTCCAAATTGTGTAACAGCAAAATTGTCCATTTGTTAGATTAAGCTTTGAACTGTTGTATCCTCGAAATGATTAAAGATATCTTATTAGAATCCGAAGTTTTTATAATACTGTTGAACTCTACTTTGAACAATAAGAATGTATAATTACTCTCCAAGCTTAACAGAAGAATCGTGATGAAATCGATCATGAACGAAAATGACATGTTCATCATTAATTAATCATAGCTAAGGATTGGTAGCTCGTGAAAGATTGAAATAAAGTTCAAACAAAAGTTTTAATACCGTTATTTATTTCAAAATGATAATAACAATTTGGCGCAAGGGCAAACTGTTAGCCATCAAGAGCTACTCTGCTTTTGGCAATGACACCCTCAAACCTCTTCCTGAATATACCAGTAGCCTTTTTAATGAATTCTTCATAAATATTATCCAACCAGATATTATTGATGGATTTTTTTGAGGGTTTACATGTTACCGTGGGGCATCTCACAAGCTTTTCTAACCAGTTCATTCCAGATGCTGAAGTCTAAGGGGTTCAAATCAGGCGATGAAGAGGCCAAGTTTCCTCATCTCAAAACCTGTTCACGAACCCTTCCCTGAGAAATTTTTGAGCTAATGCGATCGTGTGACAAAGAACTTCATCCTGCTGGAATGTAAATTTGAAGGCCTTATTGATTTTGGAAGTTTCAATTGTCTCGAGCCTCAGGAGATTCAGAAATAATCCAGGTCTTTCCCTTTTTCAAAATTTGAACGAAGTGAATTCCTGTCAGTCTCTCCTTCTTCTTAAACAATCAATGGCATCTTCTTGTCATCAGAGACCACACAGTTTTTGACATTGAAAGTGTCATTATTTTCTCCCTCGTGAGGATTTGAAGCTAGAATACTGCCACTGCGTCTGTCTGTGTACGCATCCTGTGTAAAATTCTTCTCATCTGCGTAGAAGATTATTCCAGGATCATTTTCTAACTTATTCAAGATGAACTTCGTCTTCTCTATCTTTCTAACTTTCTGTCTTGGAATAACAAGAGGCCTCACAGTTTTTATATACGATTTCATTTTCAAGTCTTTTTCACTGCTCTCTGGACTGTCATGGATGAAACTCCTCTCTCACCTGCCAAACGTTTTATGGATTGAGTTGTATCTTTTCTAATTGATCTTTTAGCTCTAAGTTTAAACGATGATCCCTCTTGCTGTTGTGACCACAGAATCAAGGTTTCCTCTCTACTGTTCCTTCTTTTTTAAAACTTATTGGCCGTTCTCTTTATGGTTCTTGAATGGACTTTGAAACATGTATCAATATGGTGAATTTTCTTTCGTCTTTCAATGATAATGTTATTAAGTTTATCAGACGATATGAAAGGAATTCGTTTAAAATAAATAAACAAAACTGCTGCTAAAATACATACACATATTCTCTCTCTCTCTCTCTCTCTATATATATATATATATATATATATATATATATATATATATATATATATGTACAGAAATAATACAGGCCTCGTTTACAAAGAGGTAACGAAATAGACTCGATATAGCGCCGCTCGATCAGATATTCTGTGGTGGAACTCATCCGAGTTTCTCTTTACCCATAGGACTGTGCCTCCACGAGCTACAACTACTATCTCTAAGGTGCTTAGTCAAGAGCATTAGAAGCCGGTTCAAGCAAGGATATACATATATGCCCGTTAGTACAGTTGGTATGGCGTTTGCCTCCTATCGTAACTTTTCGAGTTTCAATTATTGGTAGTGGAAGCACTGCTGATGAGTCCCAAATATAGGACGATACGGCCGTCCAGTGCTTTCTGCATTCTGTTGAGGTTTCTTCTTGACGCGATGAATTACTAAATTATTCACACCATAAAAAAATGTAATTCAGATCCGTAGATTGTGATCAAGCATGAAACAAACGGTCGCTGCTCGGCGATAATCTCAGTGTCTACTTTTATTTTTACATAAGCTCTATTTTCCCTGATATTAAGCACTTATGCATTTTATTTAAAGTCGTCATTATGCCAAATCCCTAACATCTTTGTAAAAAGAGCTATTAATAAAACTCATTTTTGTTTTGTTTAATTATGAAAAATTACTTGATTTTTCATTTTTTACGCAGCCTTGTAGGCGATGAATTTTTAGCCCTCTTTCACGGATGCAACGTCGTAATCCTTGTACAAAATCTAGACTTTAAAATTGAAAATAGGATAAAACAACGTCCGATCTGGATCAGATGATTTCAGATTGTACTCGTTTTACAAGATTGATGTTGTCTGTATGAAAGAGGGGTGTCGTCTTGTTTGTGACTTCATTGCGCATTTGGGATGCAATTTATTTTTGACTTGCCACGAGGTGAAAATGCCATATTGAGTTGGAATTGCCATAGGCAAATAACCAGACATTGTAATAGATGATGTCGAACAGCCGTCAGTAAGACTGATGGCTGCCGATATTGTGGTCCAGGGCTGTACAGTCAAAGAGATATCAAATTATGCTCCAATTGTTTTGGTAAAAGAGAAATTCAACACTGGACTGAGTAAAAAATTATATTAAAAAAAACCCTGAAAACCGTTCGTTACTGGGGATTGTAATTAAACGCATCTACTCCCTTGATTGTAAAAAAAAATCACCTTTTGAAATAAAAGCCTCAAACAGCAATGGAGAACCATTCCTAAACTTTTTTTACTCAAGTTGTTAACACATGATTTGATAATCCCATGGAACACCATCACATGACATATCTCAGATAATCCAACAAAGTGATTATTCACTTCAGCATCTCATACTCTTGGATTAGGCAGTTTCTGATATATATTAGAGTATACATTTCATACTTTGAATCAGATCATAGACTATTTGTAACTGACAACGCCAGCCAACAAAACAGTTCGCTTCCGCCCACGTAAACCAGCAGAAACACCGAGGTATAACATCCAAGTCCTTATAAATGAAAGAGTAGCTTTAGAATTCAGTAATAAAGTCCAAATTGATGTCAATAAATATTGATCAAAACAGAGAAATCAAAAAATGTTATCATATTGCCATTAGCTGAAGCACATGAGACCTTTCAAAGAATATCTACAAAGAAAAAGCTACACGCATTGATCGAAAATTTTGATCATGTTGATTTTTTTAATAAGCGTTTCATCCCAAGCAATTAGCACGCAAGGGGTTACAGAGAATTGGGGCTACAGCAAATAGGAGTGATAGAGGAAAGGATGAAGAGAAGGATAAGGGGATAGATCAGGGCATTTGGAGACGTCGATTGACATTACATTTGAATAGTTCGAGATTATAGCTATCAGGGAAACGGGAAAAGGGGAGGGAGTTCCACAGGGGAGAAGTGCGAGACATGAAGCTAGTGGAGTAGCAGTTTCGACAATGAAAGGGTGTGAGCGAGATGCTAACCTAGTAGAACGCTAAATTCACAAAGTTTGGGAACCAGCGAAAACAGCTCCTCGGAGCAGTTACCATGAAAGTATTTGTAAAAAAAGATAGAAGGGAGGCGACGGCATGTCTGTGAGAGGATATATCAGAAGAGGAAAAAAATGAACTGAAAAATTCTTAACAAAAAATTTTAAAAAAAGTTATTATTTAAGAAACCGGTATCTCCGGAAATTTGGAAATGAAAAAAAAGAAAAAAAAAAAAAAAAAAAAAAGCAAGCAGCATAGAAAAAAATTGTTTTTATTGGGTGGGGGGTGATAAATAGCAATAATATAATACAATGAAAACATTCACAGAAGTAATGACCTGGTCTCTTTGAATCCTATTTCATTCAGGACCGCACTAAATTCAAGATGCTCGAGGAAGTAGAACATATAGCAATATTAATCCAATAATTACAAAGTCCGTCTCCAAACGTAAACAATAACGAAATTACTGGTGGGAAAAGTTAAAAAAAAAAAAATAGGAACGATCACTCGATATTGACGTTGAACTTTTTCAAATAACTTACATCCCTGAATTCAATAATAAGTTTCTCTATTTTCTGTGAGAAGTCTTGAGTCAGAAATTCATCTTTAAAAACTGGCTTTTATCAAGCATTAATACATTACAGAAACAGAAAAGTAGTTACCAGTCCCTCAAACATAAAGCGGTATCTCATGGTGAAAGTATTAATTAAAATTGCATATATTAACTAGGGTCTGTCTATATTTCTGAGATGAGGTATTATGTACATTATTTACATTATTCGGACTATTGTCCTCATCTTTGTCGTCATATTTATTACAACCTTTCGGTCCTTCAGTATCTGTCTATATTTCTGAAATGAGGTATTATGCACACTATTTATATTATTCGGACTATTGTCCTTAGCTTTGTCGCCATATTTATTACAATATTTCGGCCGTTCATTTCGACATTCCAACCACCTAAAGAAGGACGGAGCGTACAGCGACCGAAGCGTTGTAATAAATATGGCGACAAAGATGAGGACAATAGTCCGAATAATGTAAATAATTAACTAGGCTCATATTTTTTGAAGTCAACTCCTCACGACAGTTTTTCTTTCTGGTAAAGGATGGAATTATGACATATACGTCATCAAACAACTCCATGAAATTTCTTGCCTCTCTAATAGGAAACTGTATACCCGTCTTATTGAACTTACAGCAGCATATAACCACATCAGTAGGGACTCCGGTAAATTTGCTTTTTAAAGCCCGCGCTAAATATCTCTTAAAATTTTCCCAAAAAGGCTCATAATACTGTGTAAATGTACATGCTGAACTAAAATTAAAAATTAAATTATGAAAAAAAAAACCCTCAACATCCCCCCACAAAAAAAAACAATCGTTTTGAAGTTAACGACAAGAAAAAATAGGACTTCTTGTTGGTCATTCGTCCACTATTACTGCCATACTGTTTAGTAATTTACTGCGGGATACATCCGGCGGTAAAAGAACACATTTTGGCCAAATTACTTCTTTTACAGGCTTTTGGTGAAAAAATCACTACGCACTACCGTAAAGCAATGAAAAATTAAAAGAACAAACTAAATAATACAATAAAGCTTTTTTTTTTTAAATTGAAAGCGGGTAAATTAAAAAAAACAAAACAATAAACTCTTATTTCGTTTCTAGCATTTTTTTGTTTTTAAAGTTTAGGGTTAGGTGTTGTGTTTGGCTCCTTTCTGTGTAGAAAAATGGACGAATTAAAAAACAAAAACATTAATACAATCAACCCTTATTTCCTTTCTACTTTACCAAGTTTAAAATATAAAAATGCTTCATTTTATTATCTAATTTGTTCTGTTAATTTGTCATTGCTATTCTACACAGAAAAAAGTTTTATTGTATTATTGAATTTGTTTTTGTTTAAAGTTGTGTTATCAATAAAACTACACTTTTTAAAAAAAATTGCTTTACGATAGTGCGTAGTGACTTTTGCACCGAGAGTCTGTAAAAGAAGTAAATTGGCTAAAATCTGTGCTTTCGCAGCCGGATGTATCCCGCAGTAAATTACTAACAGTATGGCAGTAATGCTGGACGAATGACTAACTAGAAGTCCGATATTTTCTCATTGATAACTCCAAAACGGTTGGTTTCTTCATAATTTAATTGTTAATTCTAGTTCAGCATGAGCATTTACACGGAATTATGAAGATTTGGGAAAATTTTAAGAGATATTTAGCGCGGGCGTTAAAAAGCAAATTTACCAAGAAAAATTAGAAAATTTAAAGTATACTTAATATAATTTGAAAGAAACATTACTTACTTTTTTATTTTATTTCCAAGTTTAAAATATAAAAAATGCTTTATTATATTGTTTAATTTGTTCTTTTAATTTGTCATTGCAATTCTACACAGAAAAAAGGTTTTATTGTATTATTTAATTTGTTTTTGTTAAAAGTTTCCTGTTATAAATAAAGTTACACTTATCAAAAAGAAAAAAAAAAGCTTTGCGATAATGCGCAGTGATTTCAAAAAGAGATATAGCCGTAAAAGAAGTAAACAGGCCAAATTTTATGATTGCGCCACCGGAAATCGTGAATAATAGTCAGGACAGAAGGTATTGAAACAATGCCTGTAATGGAGGACGAATTACAAACAAGAAGTTCGATTTTTTTCTTGTTGATAACTCCAAAACGGTAGGTTTCTTCATAAGTTAATTGTTAATTCTAGGTCAGCATGTACATTTACATTGAATTATGAAGATTTGTGAAAATTTTAAGAGATATTTAGCGCGGGCATTAAAAAGCTAATTTCCCGGGACTCCGTCTTCTCATCCATTAGAACCCGCCTTGCAAGCTCCGAATCCACTGAGTACATTGATATAATAGAGAAACTGTATCGATCTAGAGTATCTTACACGTCTGGCGAGGATCATAATGCAGAAACATTTCAAACCTTACTAGGATTACTACAAGCAGAAAATGAGAGCCCCAGTTTCATTAATATTCACCTGGGTTAAACCCTGTGCATTATCAAAATGCAGATGTAAAGAAATGGGCACCGATTATTTAACCTTTCACATTCCAAACGAATCTACAAATAAAATACAATGATCCTGCTTTTCCTCACAAGACAGAGGTAGTTATGACCAACACCGCAAATTGCTACAAAACGGAAATTTCAGCCTATAAACTCGAGTAATGTTCTTGAATATCGTATTATATAGAAACTTTCATATGGAAGTAATTCATGGCGCCAATCATGTTCAGAAATATCTAATCTAGCTGCTGTATACAGTCGCTTTCTAAAATAGTGGTTAAAAAGGCTCTGAGTGAGTGAAATTTAAAGGTCGCGGAAAAGATCATCGCTTTTTGAAAATTGAGAAATCACGAAGAAAGAACTGTACAAAATAACAAAAGTCATAATCACTTGGGGGACAACCACCAGCAGCAGATCAAATAGATAGCAGACGTAACTAAAAGAGAAAATAATTACATAACTAATTCGAATAAAAGCTTATGAAAAGCTGACCACCCATCAATACCGGGAAGACCAATAAAAGCTACTAGAACCAAAAAAAGCTAATTGCCTCAAACAAAATTGTTTTAAGAGAAGGATTTTATAAATGTCAACCGACAGCAGTATTGGCTGCTCGGTCTATAAATGCAAAATGTTTCCTTGTAGAGAAATCATTTGCATACTTTGAGAAGGACTTGGGACTAATAGTCGATGAAAGTTTATTTTATTTAAAAAGAATTAATTTTGAGGGTAAAATTCTTTTGCAAAAATATATATTTGAGCGATATATATATATATATATATATATATATATATATATATATATATATATAACCCGGATATAAGAGAGTTGTCGAGACCGGAGACTAAGTCTCTTATACCCGGGTTTCTCTTATATCCGGGTTTGGTCTATTTTGTTTAGATAAGTATGGCTCTCATTTGGGACCAGAGAAAATCTCTCTTATATCCGGGTTTGTACTATTTTGTTTAGGTAAGTATGGCTCTAATTTGGGAGCAGAGAAAATCTCTCTTATATCCGGGTTTATCTTATATCCGAGTCTCTTATATCCGGGTTACACTGAATACATACATATATATGTATATATATATATATATATATATATATATATATATATATTACAGGAGTAACAGCAAAGTTCAATTTTTAGATTAAGTTTTGAACCGTTTTACCTTAGAAATGATTAAAGTTATCTTACTGAAATTCTCCGAGATTTTTATAACACTATTGAACTCTACTTGGAACAATAAGAAATTTATTTAGCTCTAAGTTGAAATAATGATTGGTCTTGCTGTTGTGATCTCCTGAACCAGCTTTACTCTCCATTGTTCCCTCTTTTTTAAACATAATCCCAATTCTCTTCATGGTTCTTGAATGTACTTTGAATATGGAAGTCAGAGTATGAATAATGATACCATTACTGAAGGCCTGAATGATCTTTTGCCTTTCACCATTGTTCAGTTGGGAAGACAACGGAGCTGACACAAACCGATTTTAAACTGTTCTTTTTTAACTGAATAACTAAAAATTTTTTTCGGTGAATCTTACGACAAATAGTGTCAAGATGGCTAAAAATTACGAAACTAATTGAGTTTCTTTTTAACAAATAGAATATAAATAATAAATAGGTATTAAACATTGTGTGGGATGGATAATTATCTCGTACTGTTAAAATTCGATTTTTATTATGAAATGAACAAAATACGACAATTATTTTAAGATATTTTTATGTTTATACATTCTTTTTATAGATACAAATGTTTAAGTAAATGTTCGGTTTATAATAAACTGTATTAAAATAATATTTTAATATTGTTTATTATAAACAGAGCATTTACTTAAACATTTGTATCTATAAAAAGAATGTATAAACATAAAAATATCTTAAAATACGAGAAACACTTTGTAAAAAGAAAGTTATTACCAGCAATACCTCTTTAGAAAAAGATATTACCAGTTATAGTTTATTTTGAAAGACAATATTACCAGCAATAAAAATAAATAAATCGGCAATAAATAACCCATTCAGGTTGATATGCCGTAAAAGAAAATAAGCCAAACCAATTTAAACCAAAAAATACATATTCTATTCATACGAATCTTTCCTAAAAATGTTGTCGGCATTAAATAACCCATTGAGGTTGATATGCCGTTAAAAAAAATTAAACCAAACCAATCTAGAGCAAAGAATACATATTCTGTTAATACGAATCTTTCCTAAAAATGTTGTTTGCATTAAATAAGCCATTGCGGTTGATATGCCGTAAAAGAAAATAAACCAAACGATATCTAAACCAAAGAATACATATTCTATTCATACGAATCTATCCTAAAAATGTTGTCGGCAATAAAATAACCCATTGAGGTTGATATGCAGTAAAACAAAAAACAAAAAAATAAATAAAAATAATAGCGATTTTTACCTTTCATAATTTTACACAGACCCAACCACATGTATGTACGTGCATGCGAGAAAATATTCAGCGAAAGAATAGAAAAATTGTCTGATTTTTGACATGTATACATTCACGAGACATTCACGAGATTTCCCCTACACTTCCGATCTTTGAATTTCAACATACAAATGTGTATGTATATAGACAACAGCACACATATACATTCATATGTCAAGTCCCATACTGTCCACATATGTGTATGTCTGTATGAGACCGGGCGGGCGAGCGATTGTCTATGTATGTCTGTGTACCTCAACGGGTGTACGGCTATGCCTCTATGTTTGCGTTATCATGAATGACATCACGACAATGATTCCCACCCACTTCCATAATAAAACCAATACATGCAACCTACATAAATCCAAATTTGAAAAAAATCATCAGTTTGTTTGATGATCGCAAAAGCGTGAAACCCAGCGTGACAAACTCACATCAATCCAACCAATATATATATATATATATATATATATATATATATATATATATATATAAAATATATATATATATATATATATATATGTATATATATAAATATATATATATATATATATATATATATATATATATATATATATATATATAATTATAGGATAAATATGTTATAAAAACACTACAAAAATAGCCATTTTGTTTCAACACCTCCGGTGTCTTATCAAATAATTGTTGGTTATTGGAATTCATTCCGTATACACTAATTATATACTTGGGTGTATATGTATATGTATATATATATATATATATATATATATATATATATATATATATATATATATATGGAGACCTCCCCTTGGTTGCGTAACAAACAGCATAGCATAATAAAAAATGACCCTAACCTCAATAACAACAAAATTTTGTCAATAAAATGTTTATGTTATTATTTAGAGGTAACGCCAAATTATTATTTTATTTTTAAAATTTTTAACACTTTGTAGACTGTTGAAAACTTCGGTTAAAATCTTGTTTTGTTTTTGTTTTTTTTGCATCAGAGGCGGATCAAAGATAACTTTTTATTTCTCCTTTTTTTCCGGTGAAAATCATATTGATTTATAATTTGTTTCAAAAATCAAATTATTGTGGGATTTTAATGAAACTTTCAGAATATATTCAGAAATAAATGATATCCTTTTTAAATTGTTTTTTAGAAAAACTTGGTAAAAATAATTTTTTTTACATATGTTATCACCCACTTACTAAATCTCATAATATTTCCAGAAATTAATTATTTAAGGGCGGGGAATTCTTTTATTAGTTATATGCAAGACTTCCTTGAGATTGTAAATCATCAGTTACTTTTGTAAAACATTTAACTCATTCACCAAAAATCTGCTCTGAATTGTAAAATAATAAATACTATAAAACAATGGCATTATTTAATTGAAAACGCTCTTAATTGCTCTGATAAATGCGATTTATTAAGGGCACTATTATCTTAAGGATATTTCTTTTCGATGGATAATTAATTTTTACAAGAATAGTTTTCATGATTTAAAAATTTTAATTAAATAATTTATAATATTAAAAAATCATTTAAAATTCTGTATGGCTTCAAGCGGGTGGTTTGTTGATATTATTAAGTGAAAAGTACATTTCCGAATCAAATATTGAAAAGCTCATTACAGCTGTTTGTAACATAATATTTTTAAAATAATTAAAAAAACATAGTGTTTAAGCATTCCTAATTTCTACCTATGGAAACCTAGACATTACATAAATGTCATGTGTTTTAAGTGTCGTCTCACGCACTACATCTTTTCACTTTCATTATTTAGTTTTGTTTCATCATTAACGTCTTTGCAACTCAGCCCTTCAAAATTTTAAAATAAGTTTTTACTTTTTTAATTACCTTTTCACTAAATATTTTTATTGTATGTATTTATTTTAGTTTGAGAGATACTTCAGTTAAGTAGTTTTTTTTAAGTTAGTAAGTTGTTAAATAAGAAAACTTAGAGACGAAATCTAGATTCTACTAAAAAATACTTTAATTTTTCAAAAATTTAATCTTTCTTATTCAAATTTTATTTGAAGTTCTTATTTTAATACTTTATTCTGTTCATATTTGAAATTAGTTTTTTTCATTTTAATTAATTGTGAATAGTTTTTATTGACAACAATGCAAAAAAATGTTGAAATATTTTACATTTCTACACTGATTTTTTGTATTGAAGAAAATAGAAAATTCAAAAAGTATGCTTCATATGACAAAATTGACTAAACGTTAATTATTTAAAAAATTGTTAAATGTTTTAGAAATTGTTTGGTACTTAGTATTAATATTATAGGATATTTTAATTATTATTACAATTTTTCCAAATCAACTCCTTTTTCTTGATAAAATTTATTTTAATTTTTTAACTTTTAGATGGTGAAAACAAGAAATATTGAGAAATTGCCAATGCGTAAAAGAAAATCGTGGAGAGTAGATTCTCTGTGGCCATATTTTTGCAAAAGTTCCGAAGAAATATGGAACATTTTTAAAGATAGTAGAATAAGGCACCCAGGAAAATACCAAAAATGGTTTCACTTATATTACATCAAATTCAGTTAGGAAACTTTATGTATTTTTTAAAAACAGGAAAATATTTCCATGAATTTGAAAAGAAATTCAAAGTGGTCATCCATTTTGTTAATAAATCTGTTACTGGCCACATTTTCCATTGCCTCTTTGACCGCCAACACAATTGCAACTTCAACCCTATCTGCTGCAACTTCAATCCTGTCTGCTGCGAGCCTGTCTACTGCAGCTACAACCCTTTTTGAAGCAGCTGCAACACTGCCTGCTGCAATAATGTCTGATACATCTGCAACCCTGTATAGTGCAGATGCAACCATGTTTGCAACAGATGCAACACTGTCTGTTGCATATGCAGGTGGAAACACAACCCTGTCTGATGCAGATGCTACTCTGTCTACTGCATCTGCAAACGTTTTTGAAGCAGCTGCAACATTGGATGTTGCATCTGCAGGTGGAAATACCACCATGTTTGCAGCAGCTGCAACCCTGTCTACTGCAACGGCAACCCTGTTTGCATAAGCTGCAACCCTGTTTGCAGAAGCTGCAATCCTGTTTGCAGATGCTCCAACCCTGTTTGCAGAAGCTGCATCACTGTCTGCTGCATCTTCAAGTGGAAACACAACCCACTTTGATGCAGCTGTATTCCTGTCTAATGCAATACTGTCCGATACAACTGCAACCCTCTCTTGTGAAACGTCTAACCTGTCTTGTGAAACCTCGAACCATTGTCAATCTACCATTCCTTTATACAAATCTAGTAAATTTAGTAAAATTATGACCCTTCGAAAATAGTTAACACAGAAAAACAAAAAAAAAATATCAATGGAAAAAAATAAAAGACCGACAAAAAATGACCATCCTTTCGTTAGCAGGTGACTCCGTTTTGACTGTCTTTTAAGTGTAGTTCCTGCTTCACGTGCTTCTGAACCTGTTAATAGCGGATTCTAAAACATTGCCCATGGAACACTGCTCTTTCCGAAAAAAGTTCCACAACAATTTATATAATGGTGGGGAGCCCTCGCTTCCTTTCAGACGAGAAGACGTTCGATTCTGTACGAAGTGCAGAAAACTACACTTTAGTTTTCGACTCTACGACACAAAATGGCAACCACAAGAACTGTGGGGCATTGGCAATGCTATCATCCGCCCATCTTGTATCACTGGAACGTCTTTCAGGAGGGACTGTGATGGACAGCAAGCAGCATATTTGTGACTGCATCAACATCTTAGCTAAAGTTTAACTGGCATAAGTGTTCATGCTAATTTAAAAGTCATACTTTCGTAAATCAAATGCTGCTTGCCAAACCGGGCTCCCATCAAACATTCAACGATTTTGTTATTGGAAAAGGAATGGCAGTGAAACTTATTGAAATTTACTGCAATTTGTTGTTGGAAACAGTTGCAACAAAGACGAGGAAATTCCTGAGTGATTGGGAGGGGACTACGAATGTGAGTGAGTGCCTAGCATAGCGAATTCTTGAAGCTTTGAATATCTTTATAGTGATAAATTAGGCTTTATTTCGAAAATGAAGACCTTTATTGAACAACAAAGTATTCCATGGTCTGATATTACTAGATTTCAAGGGAATCAGTTGCTGGAAATCATAGGGAAGATGCTATCAGGACCTTGGGTGAGTCCTTTCTACACTCCAGAGACACCGCATTGACACTCTAAACATCGTCAAGGTTGTCATTTACAATCTGAATGTGCTCACCAAGGATCCTATACCTATTTTCGACTCCACAAACGATTTTAATTGAAATATATTACCAAAGAAAGTTATAGCTTCCCTACTGATTGTTCCAGCAAATGAAATCTTATTTTGACAGATGATAACTGCATGTTTAAAAGGGATTGCGGACATTTTAAGCAGGCAGTAGGCAAAGTTATTCAGCATAGTAGTGTTATAGACAAGCGTATGGTTGCAAGAAAGAAATACGACAACAGCAGAAATAGATTTACGTGGTTTATTTCAACAGGAACGTGAGGGTTTGGGACAGCTACCTTGTGGTTTAGTTCATAAGCCGGCTTCGGATCTAGGTCGATCTCTCATAGTAGTTCACACATGTTGACGGTCGTTGATGCTCTCCTGCTGACAGCTGCTGACAGCTGCTGACCGTGACGGGTCTCGTCCCTGGCCACCTGTTGACTGCCCGTTGAACTTCCGTGTGACCCATTTTATAGCGTTTTTTATGGCTTAACAGGCTTTAAATATTATTTTATTTTTCGACCGGAACTCGTGTGTCGGGAACATTTGTAAACGAAGATAATGCTCATTTTGCGACGGGGCTTTGTCCCGTTCAAATCCGGCTCTCGCTCTTGAGTATTTGCCTGTAAATCAGCCGAGTTATGTCTTATTTTATTTTATAACAGTAGAGGTTTTTGCAATTCAATTTTAACATCGGTGAGGGAACAAACCATGCTAGCTTGAAGGCATCATCGGTGAATTTTGTGAAAGACAGAAGCTTGCACCTAATGATTATGTATCAAGCATAAGTGATATCATCAAGGCCAAGCGGAATCAGGTAAGGAAATTCATCGATGATCTGGATGCTGAGCATTTCCAGGAACATTTACAGCTGGCATTGATGTATGGCAGACTGGGATGAAGAAGATACAGACACAAGAATTCGATAAAGAAATTGGTAGAAGAATCAAGGCTAAGGATGTCCAGAAGTAAAATAGGAATAGAGTCTTGATCCAGAAAAATCTAAAGAAGGGAAAAGATCTCTCAGCTGTTTCTTTCACTTTTGGGTATCCCGATTCTGCGCATGTACTGCGTGAAATACCCACTAGATTCGTAGCTGTAACTTCAATCAGACATATTTGGACAATTGATGGTGTCAACCGTGAATACGTCGGCTACATCATTAGTTATACACATCCATTGTATATGATTTCATATCACAATGATGTATCTGACTACTGTGAATTGACCAAATACGAAGTTGGCGCTATGTTATGCAGGATTGTATTTCGAAAATCAGCACAGCAACGGTGACGAATTAAGAGGCAATGGAAAAAAAAGGTACTTTTTAGAGCAACAACATATTCTGAAAGTTTTTTCAACATTACACATAACAGCAATTTCTTGTTAAGGTAAAGTTTAAACAAGTATGTAATTAATATAAAAATGTATTAATAAAATAGCAATCATGATATAATAATAAATAAAAGGTAAATTTGCTTTAATTCAATGCGAAGTACATCTGGTTATTTTCCTTCACGCAAGCGTAAATGTTGGCCTATTTACTTCTTTTACAGAATTTCGTCGCAGAAATAACTACGCGCTACCCTAATGCAATGTATTTTTTTGACAAGTGTAGTATTATTTATAACATAAAACTTTAAACAAAAACATTAAATAATACAATGAAATCATTTTTCCGTGTAGAATAGCAATGACAAATTAAAAGAACAAATTAAATAATATAAAACATTTTTAAAGTAAAATTAAAACAAAGAAAAATAAAACTAATAATGCGCAAATTTTGCATGAAGTTTGAAAAGTGAATGATTATTTATAAAATAAAACAAAATTCTCCTTCCTAGCATTTTCTTATTTTGTAAATAATCATACTCTTTACAAAGTTCGCGCATTAATTATTTCGTTTCTAGCATTATTTTCATTTTTTTATTTTTATTTTGTAGATAATCATGCTCTTTAGAAAGTTTGCATTGAATTAGTGAAAACAATGCCAGTAATGGCGGAATAATGACCAAGATAAAATTCCATTGTTTTCTTGTCGATAACTCAAAAACGGTTGGTTTATTATAAATTTAATTTTTAATTCGAGTTCAGCATGTTCATTAACACGATTTGGGAAATATTTAATATATATATATTTAGGGCGGGGATTAAAAAGCAAATTTACCAAATAAAATACCGTAACATTTCATAAATTATTGATTTTTACCTCTATCATGGTATTTTATGTCAGTTATCAAATTTTTAAATTAATCTAAGGAAATTTTACAACATTTAATTTTTTTTATTTTTTCGTAGAGTATCTTCAAACGTAAATAAAAGTCTATAAAATATTAGATAATTGCTGAAAATATTATAATAATTTATTAAAAATTATTAGGTACTTAAAAATAAAAAAAATTCACTTAGATTTCATAAATTTATGTTAATTCTGACCATCCATACTAGCTATCATCACCTCGTAGCTTATCGGTGACGTCATTAACATCAATAAAAACTTGATCAAAAAGGGCCCGTTCTTAAGAAATACTTGTATGCTATATTTTTTATGCTATAAGTAAGTAATATTTGTTTCAAATAAGATTAATTTAACTTCAAATTAGCTAATTTTACTTAAAGTGTCACAAATATATTATTTAATTTTTGAAGATTTTAAAAATCGAAAACTTTTTGTTTATAAATTTCTTAAAATGAAGAAAATGGCCGATTTCTTAAAATCGGCCGAAAAGTGTGAATTCCAGTCTATATGATTTTTAATTAAAATACACAAGAATATTTTACAGACTGGAGATAGTAAATTTTATCATTAGCTTTCGATTAAAGCTAAAATTAAATCTTCAAGAAAGATTTTTCTTTTTTAAAAATTAATTTTGAACCTTAGGTATCGAAAATCCAGTGCAGGTCCCTATATATATATATATATATATATATATATATATATATATATATATATATATATATATCTTATATAATACTACATGGACATTGTATTTAGCTATGAAACTAACAATCTTCACATTTGATATATATATATATATATATATATATATATATATATATATATATATATATATATAATGATGATAAGAAGCCGGAGAATTTAATTATCCAATTTGTTTATAATTTTTATTTCATGAACCAAAAATAAAAATTATAAGCGAAATGGATAATTAAATTCTCCGTCTTCATATCATATATATATATATATATATATATATATATATATATATATATATATATATATATATATATATATATATATATATGCATGTATGTATGTATATATATATCTTATATAATACTACATGGACATTGTATTTAGCCATGAAACTAACAATCTTCAGATTTGATATACATATTAGGTTGGTGCAAAAATAATGACGTAATAATGTCGTTTTTTGACGTTAGAAAATACGTCAAAAAACGACATTAAAGCGTCATTATTTTTGCACCAATATATATATATATATATATATATATATATATATATATATATATATATATATATATATATATATATATATATATATAAAGAAATATAGTCTTAAGGTGTGCTATATTTATGGAATAAAGTGCTTAATATCAATATAATTTGACCTAAATAGATAAACAAACGACTTCCGGTGAAATAACCGCCATAACAGAATACACACGATGCACCACTAACCCGTATATATATAAATAGCCGAGAAAAATAACAGCATATGTGGCCTGACGATTGCATATAGCATGAAACAGACTGTCGCCTCTAAGTGTTGACTTCTATGTTCACTTTTATATTTGAATATATATATATATATATATATATATATATATATATATATATAATGATGATAAGAAGACGGAGAATTTAATTATCCAATTCGTTTATAATTTTTATTTCATGAACAAAAAATAAAAATTATAAGCGAAATCGATAATTAAAGTTTCTTTAGTCTCTCTTGATTTATGTCATACTCGGAATTATCCCCTTCAGTCACAAACTGGTAAACGTATAATTATATATTCCCTGTCTCGTCGCCTTTTTGTGTGTGTATATATCTAAATACGTCTGCGTGTTTATCTATTAAAATCTGATTGTGTATGTATTGTCTTTTGTAAGATGTCATCCTCCCCAGCCTCTGTTTACGATTCAAATCTATCTCTGTCGTCATGAAATTCAAATCAACATTTGATCTTATCATTTATTCCAACTTAATTTCAATAAAACAAAATAAATAGAATAACATGTGTATTTTTTCTTTTTTCCTCGGTAATTTTATAATTTAAAACTTTATGTAGACTAAATTTAAATTTTAAAATGGGTAACTTTTAATTACAAATTTTATAATAAAATTTAATATTTATTAGTTAGAATAAATTCTATTTTAGTCTAACCTCAACATTAAAGCATTAAATAATTATTATAATCTTAGTACGTTGTTAAGTTTTTTAATTCTCGTATACTCGTATTTTGATTGGTCATTCCAGCTTATGTAACAGCGTTTCCCCTGAGCGAGGGTTGTTTGATTGATTTGAATCTTTTAAAAGACTTTATTCTACATTCAACACCAACATAGAAGTGTTGAAACGAAATGGCTATTTTTGTAGTGATTTTATAACATATTTATGTTAATATTTTCAAATAAATAATTATATATATATATATCTGAGAGCAACAGAATCGGTTGACCAGAGTAATATTGGAATATATATCATATAAGCCAAACAGTCTTTGGCATTATTGCCTAGATATCAAAAGATAGAACAAAAACAATAAGAACAATAGAATGATAATTTTGATCACTTACGTGTTGAATGGTTTGACTGAGTTTCAGAAAATCACGACAGTGCTCCAGGAGAAAAGAAATAAAATTCACCATCAAATCATTCCAATTTTAAAATCTATCTATAGTGTGCTGTGTCGCGGTTCACCATTATCGACTTAGTCATATTCAGTTGATCACACTATCAATTTTCTATGATGACAACACGGATGCATTCAAAATTCCATATGTTCTTCTTTTTAACTTGCTTTCTACACGGTGGATCGATTTCACCAGACTCACAGAATAGTTTAGATTTAATGCTAATGTTTTATCGAAGAACATCCAAGTATAAAGCAATTCATTGTAATTGTAGGCGATGACTAGTACACAAGTACATTCGTTGACATACAATTATTTACTTAAAAATATGATTGCAACACGCTACATAAGAGTTCTCATGTTTCTTATGTAGCGTGTTGGAATCATATTTTTAAATAAATAATTATATTTATGCTCTACTTTTGTATCGAGCACTATTTTTTAAAAATAATAACAAAAATACTAAAGAACTTTGGATTATTTACCTAACCAGTTCTTTCCTATTTTCTATATATTTTCTCACGCACACACACACACATACACACACACATACACACATATATATATTTAGATACAGACCACTTTAAATACACACACACACATACATATATATATATATATATGTGTGTGTGTGTGTGTGTGTGTGTGTGTGTGTAATAAAAGAAGAGAGAAATCGCAAACGTTTCTGGTTGTAATGTGCTTTATCCTTTATTTCCCATAATTTTGCTACACGTGTTTCCGGTCTCGCGTTCGTCATCAGGCATCCTTTTTTCTCTTTATGTTTTTCGATGTTAAATATTATCGAGATGAGACATTCTCTTATTTTGTGTTAGAGATCCGAACGTATTTCTTGAACTGGCAGTGAAAAGTTCTCCGAATACATTTCTCAACCTATACTTCGTACGAGTCAGACGGCATTTCGCCAGACTGCCGCTGAGCTGCTACCCATAACAAGGAAAAATGGATTATTTGTGGGAAGATATATTGATATCAGCTTATACCGTTATATGCAGACATCATCGATACATTTAGAGACAGGCGCGTGTATATTTACGTTTGTAAAAACAATGCTCTGGATTTGGCTGACTCATTCTGTCAGTGGTAGAAAATCTGGCTGACACCAAAGCGTTTGGGTTTCGATCCGAGCTTGAGGCATTCGGTTTGTCTAGTCGCAATGAAGAGCTGTAATACAGCGAGACTAACTAACTATATATATATATATATATATATATATATATATATATATATATACTTTTTCATGCAACAAAAACAGACTATCATTATAGTTTCGTCCGTGTGTTGCTTGATATATTGAAATGTAATTGTCATCTTTGATAATGGCTTATGTAAGATGAAAGCTTAGATTGGATTAAAACATGTATCAATATGGTGATTTCCTTTCGTCCTTCTATAATATATATATATATATGTCTATATTTCTGAGATGAGGTATTATGGACATTATTTACATTATTCGGACTATTGTTCTCGTCTTTGTCGCCATAACGATCACTTCGCACCTAAGACGTAGAGGCAGTTATCGCAGCGTTACACCAAAATTAACAAAGACGGTATTCCGCTCAGGCCGATAGTTAGTTGACAAGGCTACGTGTGCCACCCTATGAAAATAAAAATATGACGACGAAGATAAGAAAAATAGCCCGAATAATGTAAATAATACATATATATGTAAGTGTGTGTCATAAAAATGTGGGTATGTGTGAATAAAAGTGGTCCTATATTTGTGTATTTTATCGTTTTCTCGTTATTTTTGTCTGTATTTATTAATATTTATAATTGTATACGTCTATACGTTTTAGTATGAATTTTCATTTAATTCTAAACCTTTCTCCAACACCCAAAAGAAAAAAAAAGAAGACATTTAATGCTTTAGTCTATAATGTTGAACCGAAGGCGATATAAACGAAATCTCGCTTCATTTATCGCGTAAAGCTTTTTGCGTTGCAGAATATTTCTTTTGTAATCTTTGCTCCTTTTTTCTTTGCTTCTGCTTGATACACGTAGAATTCTTTTCTTTATATTTTTAATATTTATCGCATTTTCATTTCAGTCTCGTTTTGTTTTTTTCTCGCGTCTTTCCTTCTTTTTTTATTTGTTTCGTTCTCCGTCTTCTCTTTCTTTTTGCTCACTCTTTCTTTTCTCCCATCATCATTTATCTCTTAATATTTCTTTTATCTCTTTTTCTTCTTTCATTCGCTTTCTTCTGTCTTTCATTTATCACTATCTATTGTCTTTTGTTCGTTTTCTTTTATTCTCGTTCATCTTTCTAATATTTCTTTCCTTTATGTATTTCTTCCCTCTTTCTCTCTCTTTTTCGTCCTCATTTCTCTTCTCATTTTCGTTTTCACTTTAGACTTTCTTTTTCATTCTTTTTTCGTTCTTTTTTTCTTTCATCCTTTCTTCTGTATCTTTCTCAATTTATACTTTGCTTTATATCTCTCCATATGTTTCTTTTATTGCATTCATTTCCCATTTTCTTCTCGCCCTTTCTTTTTCTCACGATCTCTTTCTTATGTTCGTCACTTTCTCATCTCTTTTTGCATATTTCGCTTCTCTTTTTCTCTCATTTTCTCTTTCTTCCACCACCCGTATTCTTTTATTCTCTTAATTCAATATTCTTTTATTCTCTTAATACTCTATTTCAATATTTTGGACATGTTTCTTCATTTCTCTTTCCATTATTTTCAATTCCTCTTATTTCAGTACACTATTTACATTATTTATTATCTGCCTATAATTCTGAGATGAAGTATTATATACACTATTTATATTTTTTATTATCTGCCTATAATTCTGAGATGAGGTATTATATACACTATTTACATTATTCGGATTATTATCCACATCTTTGTCGCCATATTTATTACAATGTTTCGACTGTTGTACTCCTTGGCCTTCTTCAGGTGGTTGGAATGTCGAACTGAACCCTTTATTTCGCTCACTGGGGTAAACTGTTCTAGTTCCATGTGCCATGTTTAATGGATGTCATTTATCAGTTATCTCCTGTTAATTCTTCTCTGCATGTTCTCCACCACCTTAACTAGGTATTGAACTTTGGGTCCTATCACTGGATCTAACCAGCGCCTTTATCCACTGTGCTATGTGTACTTGAGGACATCTGTGTATGAATTTCTGGGCATTACAAACCTAATGTCTTCAACAATCATTTTTTACCAGAGCTCATATTGCAATTTGTTGTTATTATCGCTTTTCTCTGGCATTCATTATTGCTGGTTCCCATACTGTATTCATTTCTAAGCTTGTCCGGCTCAGGGGATTTTTGTGGCCTAGCATATGTGCTGGTTCCTTAAGTTTACGAATTTTCCAATGGTGTTCTTTGTCTATGATTTCAACCTGATCCCACAGAGGGCGGTGATCTCCCTTTTCTCTCCATATGTGGTCAGCCACGCTTGATTTTCCCACTTACCCTCGTGTTACAGCTTTCTGGTGTTCTTGAAGGCTTACTGTCGCCCTTTATATTTCTTTCCGCAGCTGCACGGGATAACGTACACGCAGTTTTTAGTTTTGTTCTCCTATATGGAGGGTCTTACTCGCGAGAGATATCTGCGAAGTGTCGTTCAGCTTTTGAAGGTTTTCTTATTTCACCTTCTAAGTTTTGTATCAACATTTTATATTTCCTTTATATCTTCTATCACTCTTTACGTATTTAGAGTTTACTTCTCGTTCATTATTTCTTTTTTGTTTGGTTTTTTATAAATGACTATACTTGTTTATAGTGATTTTTTTCTATTTATCGCATTTCTGAGATTTACCTAAACTTTTAGTATCAATAAATTTTGATATATTTTGATTGTGTTTTAAATATATATTTTTTATTAATTCTGTTTGAATATATCAAATAAATTTATTCTATCTTCTTGCAAACCTAAGAAAATAAAAACGCTTATTTTATTAACATATTTACTGTTCTTGCCAGTTTTCTTCTTTATTATTTCGTAGTTTATTCAACTTCCCCATGTTTTTTAAGTTCCCATTTGCATTCTCAAGTTCTTTATTTAGCTACCCATTTTCTCTTCCTGATATTTCCCATTGTTTTATTCTATTCACTCAATTCTTCAAATATACTTTGTATGATATCAGAATTTCCCCATTAGTTATTCGCAATGAGAGCCAAGTAATTATAAATCATATAAGTCTGAATTCGAAAAGATTTATTTGCATTTTAAAAGTTCAAACACACACACACACACACACATATATATATATCTTACTTATTATAAAACGCAGATTGTGTGTCTGTACGTTTATATATTGGATCGGATTTCCTACATTTTTCAACCGATTTCAACAAAACTTCACAGAACTGCGTAAAATTACCTTGCGGTGGTTCTGACAGCGCCCCAAAATTGGTAAAACACAATTGTTTTTGCACGAAATCAATTTGAAAACACGATAAAACACGATTCTGTCGCCAGAATGAAAGGTGGACAACTCATATCGAGTTATACTTATTATAATACCCAGGTGGTTTGTGTGTGTTCGTTTATATATGGGATCTCATTTCCGACATTTTTCAACCGATTTCAACAAAACTTGACTTTTTGTTTTTGGCAGGCAGTGTTTTTTTATTGTCTTGCACACTTTTTTCTTTATTTTTACATTCAGAATGTTTTAAAAATTCTATTTACAAGACAATTGTTTATAATAAAATTCTATCCAATCGATAGACTCATAACGATTGAAAACAATGTTTTTGTTTGAAAAAAAAATAAAAAAACTAATTAACACATGCGTGTCCATCATCGTTAAACAATAATCTTTGTCAATTTTATTTTTCAGTCTTTATGATGGTCGATACTTGATCTATCTCTTACTGTTACATCCCCGGCCAACGCCGGGCTCTACTGCTAGTATATATATATATATATATATATATATATATATATATATATATATATATATATATAGCTTGACGTGCCTTTATCGATTTGACCACGAAGGAGCGTTCGGTTTGCAAGGTCGAATTTATTGCATTTATTGCATTTAAACTTCAATCTTCCATGGATCTCATATGCACGTGAGAGATTGATGAAAATTTTAGATTAAAATAAAATTCTTTTTCATTTAATATATACTCTATTGTGAAACGGAACGCTGATCTTAAAAAATTCAGTTATTCTGTTTTGATTAGTCTTACTCTTATGTCTATCGTCTTTTCATCTTGACTTGAATATCGTATAATGTTAATTATGTTTTAATAACTATGTCCTGAAGAAGGTCTACTAGACCGAAACGTCTGACGTCGACATTGAAACAACATTAAAACGGCATATTTGCATATTCGGATTTTTGTTTTTCCATATATTTTTCTTCATATATATCTTGCCAAAAAAGCAACATCTATGGTTTGAAGTAGAGTTTAACCTGAGATGTAAAGAAAACAAACAAAACCGATATATATATATATATATATATATATATATATATATATATATATATCAACAAATATATGTATTAAACAATAATTTTACAAGTGACAGACATTAACATTTGTGTGTGAACGTAAAGAGTTTGTATTTTGGTGAATGTTCGTATGTACGTGTATGTGTGCTTCATGGCGTTTTTCCACAAGTGGGCTAAAACGCGGATTTCTACGAGAGATTACATTTTTAAATGTGTCCGCTGAAATACAAAGTGAAAAAAAGAGAACGAGGCAAGAAGTCAGCCAGTATTTATAGTGTAGGGAGAGCGACCCCTAGTGAACAATTTGGGAATAAAGGAGGTGCTAACTCCGACACACTAACATTTATAATAGTATTTCCGATGTAAAATATATTATATACAGCAAATCTTTGAATTTAATAGAACATGAACTATTTTCTTCTTAAAAACGCCGCAATGCACTTTTATTTCAAATGCCATTGCACTTCTATTTTTGGCTTTTGTTTTCTCCAGCCAAAAAATAACTTCACTCATCTAAACCATACTCTAGATGAGTGATTTTTAGAGTTGTTAGATAAGAAAAATATTATCTGTCCAATCTGTTTTAGTTTGAAGCCATTTAATGCTAACAGTATATATTTCCATACATAATATTGTAATAGCCACAATAAAATTTAAATAAAAAATACATTGAAAGAACTGATTACTCGAAATGAAGCTTAAATGTTTGGTGGGGTATAATTTTAATGAACATTTTTGATAGCAATTTTTTCAAAGATGTTGGAGGACCGATTAAAGAGTTAATTAAAATAAAATATTGTTTTCTATTTTAAAATGTTAACTTTTTTAGCGTGGAAAAATGAATTCTTATTAAAGAAAATATACGCAAGACAGATCAGATCGTAATCAGAAAACGGTGCTTGGCATTAATGGCTGCCTGGAAGATAATTTCATTCTTTACATTATTTACATTATTCGGACTATTGTCCTCATCTTTTTCGCCATATTTATCACAACGTTTCGGCCGTTGTACGCTCCGGCCTTATTCAGGTGGTTGGAATGTCGAACTTTATTTCGCACACTGGGGTAGACTCTTCTAGTTCCACGTGCCACGTTTGATGTTATCTCCTGTTAATTTTCACCTGAAAGTTCTCCATTGCCTTAACCGGGTATTGAACTCACATTCTTTGGGTCCTGTCTTTGGATCTAACCAACGCCTTTATCCACTGTGCCATGTATCCTTGAGGACGTCTGGGTATGAATTTCTGGGTACTATAAACCTAAATAAAGGGTTCAGTTCGATATGATCTGGAGCCTCTTCTGTTTGCCTCGGGGTTCTTGATCGGTTCCAGAGGCGGATATGCAATGTAATTGGCCCTGATCTGGCATCTCGTCTACAGTCACTTTCTCACAGACACCCCGTTGCCTCTCTCTGTCTGTTTTACAAATACTTTCATGGCAATTGCTCCGAGGAGCTGCATTCGCTGGTTCCCAGATTTCATGTGTTCAAGCGCCCTACGAGGCTGGCATCCCGCTCTCACCCCTTCACTGTCGAAACTCATAAATGTAGCCGTCTCTTCTACTCCAATAGCTTCATGTCCCGCACCTCTCGCCTGTGGAACTCCCTTCCCTATTCCAGTTTCTCTGTGAGCTATAACTATTCAAATGTAATATTAATCGACATCTCCAGCTGCCTTGATCTATCAACTACCTTTCTCCTCATCCTTTCTTCTATCACTCCTATCTGATCTTGCTCCAAATTTTCTGTAACCCCTTGCGTCCTAGTGGCTTTTCACCTTGCTTGGCGTGAAACGCTTAACCCCCTACCAAAAAAAAAAAAACAAATAAGAAAAGAAAAATAGGAAAATGAAAAATAAGAAAAGGAAAAGTAAAAATAAGAAAGGGAAAATCTAGTATTTACCCTAATTTCCCAGTATTCAAATTTTCCCTATTAAATGCTAAAAAGTTTTTAATTTTTATTTTTACTTTTCTAATTTTCTTTTTTTGATGCTGTAACAACGCAAAAAATATATATTTTTCCTTATTTTCATTGGCCTTAAGATTTGGGCCAGCAATGTATATAGCGTTTTCTATTACATGCATGCATATAATATTTAATTTATAGATTAGGTTCAATAAACGATTAAAACAACATGAAACATAAATCTATAATCTCATAATATTTATTTGTCAGAAAGAAGAAATAAGGATAGAAAATGACACAATAAACATGATTATGTTTTGTATAGCACAAGTAATTTTAGTATTTGTATGTTCCTTATCACTTCAGGACTCAGGCAGTCAAAGGTCTCCACGATTTTTTTATATTTTGTAGCTCTAAGCAATGATTATCCCGTTACTATCCCTCCCCGTACCAAGTTTAACATCTATTTACAACAGTTCGTTAGGTAGGTTACTCAATGTTTCTCTCTTCCTCTCTTACCTTCCGTATTTTTTCTGAGTGTCAAATTCTCCAAGTTCTCTTTCCTCTTTGTGTCATAGAAATTTGAATGGTTTCTTTCTAATATCAAGTAAAACTGTCCTATTTGTTCAGATTTCCCTTAACACTTTCTCGTTAAACACATGTTCCGTTCTGTAGAAGGACATGTCTTTTACTTCACGGCGCCTTTTCATTTGTGAGGAAATTGTCCATCATTCATTGCCATATGAGAGAACAGATACTGGATACCAGTTCAAGACTAAAAGAAATTTTCTGTTTATAATTCTTTTGCTTAGTTCTTGAAAGCTTCCTGCCCTATTCTATTGTGCCTTCGATTATCACATGTTCTCTTGTATGTTATAAAATCTCATAAATTTCTGTATAATTTGATTCTGACGTTCCTAAATCGTAGTTTGCATGAGGAGGAACGTCACTCGCTTAATATCGTTTAGTATAAAATATCGTCTCGAATTAAATTTACATTTACTGTTCAACGTATTTGCATTTGGTCTGGTAATTCAAATCTAAATTAACATTTCATTTATGGATACATAAAATTTGAGAAAAGTTGCGAATAAAAGAATAAATATATTGATGATGCAGAAGTTAAGTTAGAGCGGAAGTTTTTCTGCTCTAATGGATATCTCACCGATTTTGATCGTGACTTAAGACATTTTTGGGGAGCCCTGAGTGACAGGTAATAATCCTTCATCCACGATACAAAGCTTAAACCAAATGCAGGATCATCCTCTGATGAAGGGATTTTCATCGGCACAACAGTAGTTTTTGAAGTAGCATAGTTATGAATATATCCTTTTCGAGATTGCATTTTCAATAGCAATAATCTAATAAAAAAACAAAAAAAAAATACTCCTAAATTGTTCACGCAAACACAACACTCTCTCGTCGGCTAACATATCTCTTATCAAACTTACTGCAGTAAATGAACATATCACTAATCACACCACAATCAAAATACGAGTATTAAGACAAATATTATTAGATAATACTAAAGTACAGTAAAGAAAAAACAGCTCACATTTACCAAAACACCTCTCACAACAGAGAATAGTATTTTAAAAGATGCATAAAATATTTAAAAATTCGTATAAAATATTTAATTATCTGTTTGACCTCTAGTGCTTTCAAACTGAGCTCCAGTTTTACACACCATGTTACTTATACCATACCTGAGTATTTAATTTTGAAATGCAGCTTTCCTATATATTTTAGTATGAAGCTAATGAAATATTTTCTTTACGATATTGAATACATTTAGTTCTTGCTAATTATCGACATGGTCGAATATATTTCCAGAGAAATAGAACAAAATCATAAACTATGAACCCTAAATCAAAGTCATTTTGATCAACATGTGCAACAATCTATTCAGATGTAAGAGAAGAACAATTAAATATTAAACATGTAGACATTGTTGGTATATACTTATTTTTCTCAAGTAAATGAAAATTATGTTTCATTCTCAGTTGGTTTGGTTTATTTTGTTTAACGGCATATCAACCTATTTAATGCCGACAACATTTTTAGGATAGATTCGTATGAATAGAGTATGTATTCTTTGGTTTAGATTGGTTTGGTTTATTTTGTTTTACGGCATATCAACCTCAAAGGGTTATTTAATGGCGACAACATTTTAGGATAGATTCGTATGAATAGAATATGTATTGTTTGGTTTAGATTGGTTTGGTTTATTTTGTTTTACGGCATATCAACCTCAATGGGTTATTTAATGCCGACAACATGTTTTATTGCTGGTAATATTTTGTTTTGTCAAAAATCTGTTTCTGGTAATATTTTTCCTTGAAAATTGTATTGCTGGTAATAATTTTTTTCAAAAAAAGTATTAGTGGTAATAGTCAACTATTTGCACATAGCTGGAATCCTAACAGGTGCTACCACCCTGGATTAAGGTGGACCTGGGGACTCTAACAATTAAGAGGTGGTTCCACGCTCCTCAAAACCTCCTGATCAGAGGCCTTGCTGCTGCTGGATGTAGTTTATCGTCTTACCCAGGACGTGGATGTAGTTTAACGTCTTACCCAGGACTAGTTCAAAGTTGGAATAATAAAACTTGTTTAATAATAAATTACACCCCGCGTTCTTTTTACAACGTGTAAAGATTTTCTTCGTTTTATAAATTTTATTTTATCATAGGTACCCATCCTCGATAACGTTAAACTATAATCCTATCTCTTCGACTGCCAAATCTGCACATAAAGTAAACAAATATTTTAGCACCTTTAGGACTGTGACATTTCACCCGCCAGTAGCGGTTACAGTAGAAGCATATTACATTATTAACATTATTCGGAATGTTATCCTCATCATCATTGTCATATTCACAACGTTTCAGCCATTGTATCATCCGGCTTTCTCCAAGTGATTGGAATTTCAAATCGAACCCTTTATTTCGTCGTTCGGTTCGAAATTCTAATCACGTGAAGAAAGCCGGAGCGTACAACAGCCGAAACGTTGTGCATATGGCAATGAAGATGAGGATAACAGTACGAATAATGCAAATAATCTAAGTAATCATAACACCCCATCTCAGAGACATAGACAGATATATTGAGAGGCATAGACATAAAGTCCGGAGCGTACAACGGCCGAAACGTTATGAATATGGCAATGAAGATGAGGATAACAGTCCGAATAATGTAAATTTAAGTAATCATAATATCTCATCTCAGAGATATAGACATATATATAAAAAGACATAGACATAAAGACCGGAGCGTACACCGGCCGAAACGTTATGAATATGGAAATGAAGATGAGTATAAAAGCCATAATAATGTAAATAATGTAAGTAATCATAATACCTCATCTCAGGGATAGGGAAAAATATATAGTGAGACATAGATTTAAAGACCTGAGCGTACAATCCCCGAAACGTTGTGAATATGGCAATGAAAATGAGGATAATAGTCCGAATAATGTAAATAATGCAAATAATCATAATACCTCATCTCAGAGATATAGACAGCAGCATATCAATTTGTTTTTTGTAAGGAAAGTGAAATGACATTTTGACAATAACTGATGGAAGCCAAATTGACATTTCAAAATTACCATAGACAATCTGCCATCAGCAATTAGGAAGTGTTTAATGTGACACTTTGCGATCAAACAACAAACAGATCTTACCTGTTTTATGATTTGTAGGTCATACATCTTTGTGCCAGTTTATATTTTTCTTTTCTTTCCCTTTTAAATATTTTCTCCTCTTTCTTTTCTTGGTCCTTAAAACTTTTCTATTCATGTAATTTTTCCTAAAGTTTTTCTTTGTTTTTGTTTTCTAGGATATAATATTTCTTTCATATAAACATTAATTTTTTTTAACAATTTTCAGCTTTTGTCAAATTTATCAGCTGTCATTTTTTGTTCGATTTCCTTTTATTTTTAATTTTTTCCATTATTTATATTTTAATTTTTCCTTTTTTTTCTTTTACTTTAACCTTTATTCTTTGCTTCAAAATTTCTTTCTTCTTTGCTTCAAAATTTCTTTCTTCTTTGCTTCAAAATTTCTTTCTTCTTTGCTTCAAGGTTTCTTTTTATCTTCTTCGCTTCAACGTTTCTGTCTTTCTTTGCTTAAACGATTCTTCCTTCTTTGCTTCAAATTTCCTTTCTTTTTTCTTTGCTTAAACGTTTCTTTCGTCTTTGCTTCAACGTTTCTCTTTCTTTGCTTTAACGTTTCTTTCTTTCTTTCGTCTTTGCTTCAAATTTTCTTTCTTTTTTCTTTGCTTAAACGTTTTCTTTCTTTGCTTCAACATTTCTTTTTTTCTTCTTTGCTTCAACGTTTCTTTCTTTCTTGTTTGCTTCAAAATTTCTTTCTTTTTTACTTTCTATCTTTGATGCTTCACGCTTTCCTTCAATTTTTATTATTTATTTATTTGAAGATCCAGTTTCCCATTTGCCCTTTTAATTAAGTCATTCTATTTTTCCGCAGTTTACAATATTCTTCCCTCCAGCTGATCGACTGATAACTAAGCTCCGTAAGCCCTCAAGCTAATCTCAATAAAACCTGAGATTAACAGATTACACATCGACATCGAACAAGAAATACTGGCACTTGATTGACTTTTGATAAGAATCAAATGATTCGTACATTTTAATCATTAATGTCAGCACTGTGGCTAACCTTGTTTCCATAGATACAATGTAAAACATTAGAAGTCCTCTTTGGGACTACTCGGTCTCACATTGACTGCTGACCTGACATGGAACAAATACACTGAGTCAATAACTGCGTCCACCGCTGGGAAAGTTGGTTCCCTGTGCCGCGCCAGGAAATTTTTCTCGCCGGAGTCGATTATTCAAATCTACAAATCAACCATTCGCCCTTGCATGGAGTAATGCTGCCATATGTGGTCTGGATCCCCTTCTAATTGTCTCAAGGTGCTTGATAAACTCTAAAGACGGATATGCAATGTAATTGGCCCTGATCTGGCATCTCGTCTACTACAGTCGCTCTCTCACAGATCTGCTATCGCCTCCCTCTGTCTTTTTTTACAAATACTTTCATGGTAACTGCTTCGAAGAGCTGCTTTCGTTGGTTCCCAAACTTCATGAATTTAAGCGTTCTACTAGGCTGGCATCTCGCTCACACCCTTTCACTGTCGAAACTGTTAAATGTAGGCGTCTATTCTACTCCAATAGCTTCATGTCTCGCACCTCTCGCCTGTGGTACTCCCTCCCCTCTTCCTGTTTCCCTGATAGCTATAATTTCCAACTATTCAAATGTAATGTCAATCGACGTCTCCAGATGCCTTGATCTATCCCCTATTCTTCTCTTCATCCTTTCCTCTACCACTCCTATTTGTTCTCGCTCCAAATCCCTGTAACCGATTGCGTACTAGTGGCTTCCCGCCTTGCTTGGGGTGAAAGGCTTGAAAAAAAACAAACCTTTATTAATATAATCTGGGGACAGCTTGATGAAATATAACAGTCAGAATGTTTTTCTGACAAGAGCGTTAAGCCATATTTTTGATTACTAAAATATATGACATAAATGTAAGATGAGTTAAAAAAAAAAGTGTTGTACACGTAAAGCCATACGCATTTTGAAGCAATATTATCAGGAATTTTGTTTTTATATACCACGTACACACATAAAATCTAATATATATATATATATATATATATATATATATATATATATATATATACACCTAAAGAAACCTTCCTAGGTTTCACCTAAACGAATCGTCAAGGAAAACTGGGCAAAGAGGTAAAAATGAAACAGAATATATGGCTTAAACTAAAAACAACCATAACCATGTGACCCCCCCCCAAAAAAAAACATAATGAAAACTCAACAACATTCTTTATTCAACAACGGGAAAAAAATAAATAAAAAAATTCTAATAAGCAGCGTTTCCTATACCTGCCAAAAATTTCCGATTTCAGATTTAACAGATCTTTGGGTTCTTTATTACTAGCAATAGCTAACTTTTCCTTATATATATATATATATATATATATATATATATATATATATATATATATATATATATATAGGGTGTCCATAAAGTACGTGTGCAATTAAAAAATTTATAACACTTTTTGTATTTGCGATAGAAATAATTTATAAAAAGGATTATAAAGAAGTAAATCTATATTTTTTACGGTTTTATTGAAATTTTATTCAAGTTTCCACATGTCCTCCATCATTAGCAATACAAAGGGTAATACGATTTTGCAGTTCACAGAAAATATTTGCCAAATGCTTCACAATAATGCATGAAATCACATTAGTTATTTTAGCTCTACTTAAACTAGGTACATTAAACTTTATAACATTTTTACAGATTATTTCTGTCGCAAACAGAAATAGCTATACATTTTTCAGTGCATACGAACTTTATGGACACACACACCAAATATATATATATTTATATATATATATATATATATATATATATATATATATATAATATCAATCTTCTTATATTTTAGTGAATGTTGGAAAATCTCCTCATATATGAAGGGAAAACAGGAAGCAACAGAAATGTCGTTCTACAGAAGGATGCTGAGAATACCATAGATGGAGTTGCTAAACAAGTCTGGAGGAAAATTCAAGCAAAAAAAATAAAATAAAATAAACAAAATATTGATGATAAGAATCAGAAAGCGACGGCTGAAATTTCGTGTACACATAACGAGTAAGGAGGGCTTGTAGAATTTGACACTCACAAAACACATCAGACAAAAAGGACAGGCTAAGTCTATCTAACGAGATTTTGTGAATGGACAGCGGAATGATGGGGTGAAACACTTGCCAAAGAGACAAACGTTACAACTGAGATGATCTTGTGGACAGCAATTATCGTCCACGTTCTGACGAAACGTAGCACATAGAACAGATAATTACGAGTTTTAGAAATCCATATATCTATATATATATATATATATATATATACGCACAAATACAATTTAACCTAAATCGTTAAATAAGGTCAACGCTCAATATATAAAATAAATTCAAAGTCACCCGTGATTAAATATAATATAACACTATAATATTAATATAATAATCAGAATCCGCTACAGTTTCATCCGGTAACAAAAATATATTGCTTCATAGAATATAAATAAATAATATAAGTCAATATAATATCACCTACAATCGGTTGTTAACTGGAGCAAGAAATGGGGCTTTAATTTTTACTCCCCCAAAACGAAATTGTATTCATTTAATCGTTTAGGGACCCTCTAAACCTCTACTTTACTTTTTTTTAAAATGGCTGATGCTAATCTCTACAAGAGTGCATCAGTACCTCTTCGCGGTCTCACGTTTCCATGAAGTGGATTGGAGTTTCGAACCGAACTCATTATTTCGTCGTTCGGTTTGAAATTCTGATCACCTGAAGAAATCTCCCCAAAGTTCATTCACTGATTGGTCAGTGTCGACCAATCAAATTCTCTGCAGAGTGATTCTTCCCGCGCAGCACTTCTGATCCAATGATCACCTATACATAGCAAACACGTGTTTACCCCTTTCTCTTTTTTCTCTCTTCTTACTGCAAAATGTAGTCCCAGAGAATTATCGTCTTGACCATGCAGTCAGACGTTAAATAATATTTCACTCATTCACGTACGTACGAACTCTTATGAACATTCACCAAAATACGAACGTTCACACACACACAAATGTTCACACACAAACACAATGTTAATGTCTATATGCTTTCTAATTTGTTTTTAATACATATATTTGTTATAATATATATCAGTCTTGTTTGTTTGTCCTTTCTTCACATCAGTTTGGCTTCCTAATCAAAATTAAATAAATGTGGTGGAAGTCTGCCACACCATCAACCATTATTGTCCATATATGTATCAAAGACATGGTGTTCACACACATACAGCGAATAGACTGCAGTGCTGGGGAAGTATCCTGTTAAATTATAATTATAAAATGGAATTTCTACCATCCAAAAAATTAAATCATGCAGATGGATTGTCTAGAATAATACCAAGATTCTGCGAAGCGCTTGAAGACACAGTAATTTCGGCGATAAGGGCCGAAAATGAAATTAATAACGTATATAATACCGTATAAGGATTTCCCATAACATTGAAGGAAATAACAATTAAGGCAGTAAAAACCACTTAATGAAGAAAATGAAGGAGAAATTAAGATCTAAAGGGAAAATACTATAGACATTAATGCGTTTTTATTAGGTTGGTGCAAAAATAATGTCGTTTTCTCACATATGTTACTATGTGAGGAAACGACATTATTTTTGCACCAACCTAATATTATGTAATGGTGTACTAATGTAGGCAGAAAGAGTGGTTATACCAGCAACGTTTCAAAGACGTATGCTAAAATAATTTCACTGATGCCATCCAGGGATTTCTAGGATGAAATCATAATTGAGGTGTTATTGCCAAAAACAGATAAATATATAGAAAAAGTGGTGAAGCTGTGCAGAGCTTGTGCTCTGTCAGCGAAGTCACCGTCTGGCAAAATTCAACTTTGGCCGACAACTGATATGCCATGGTTTAGAATATATATTGACTTTGTAGGGCCGATAAACGGAGCTTAATATTTAATATTAGTCGATAGCTATATTAAATGGCCAGAAATCCTAAAATGTATGAGACCGACTACCGCAGTAATTATAAATTTCCAACACAAGATTTTTACAAGATTAGGCTTTCGTAACTCTATCTTTTCAGATAACAGGACACAATTCCCGTCTAGTGAATTTCAGTTCTTTTGCAAATCATTAGCATTTGAACATATCAAAACTCCCCTGTATCAAACAAGATCAAACGGGCACGCGGAACGGTTTGTCGATACGTTTAAAAAGTCACTAAAAAAATTGGAGGGAAAGGAGTCAGCGGAAGGAATGATTCAGCAACTTCTAAGTGTTTACCGAATTACGCCAAACCCTAGCACCGTGTTTGGAATATCCCCTGCAGATTTGATGTTCGCTAGGAAGATCAAGTCCGTCTTAAATAAGTTATTACTTGTACGCAAGGCGAGAACATCAACATATTAGAACAAAAATATAATAAATATTTCAACCATGAAGCATTTTTCAAGATGTATTAGGGCGGAAAGGAATTCTGGGAAGATGGCGTTATTAAAAACTTATTGGCAGAATGACATAGATCATACAGGGAGAAAGTTGGAAACATGAGACACCTGAATCAGCTAAAACATCGATTCACTGAATTACAAAATCCCCGAAAGGAGGTATCAATGGAAATTCTGTGATACATTTAACGTACCCACGGCACTTGAAATTGTTCAACCAAGGCTTTATGGCAAAAGGAAAACAAAGCCAACAAATTTCTAACCATCGAAGCAAAGCAGAAGCATAGATTCCATGGGAAGTCATCTCAAATGGGAGGGTTGTATAGAGATAAAATATCGTTGGAGACACTGGAGTTTGAACACAGATCATCAGCGAACAAACACAGGTGATTCCGTTTTTAATAAGTAGACCATGTGATCGTAAAGGAAAGGTCGACATAGATTCACAAGGATAAAGATATATATATATATATATATATATATATATATATATATATATATATATATATATATATATATATATATATATATATATATATATATTTAAGCTTTTCACCCCAAGCAAGGCGGGAAGCCACTAGTACGCAAGGGGTTACAGAGAGTTGGAGCTAGGCAAATAAGAGTGATAGAGGAAAGGATGAAGGGAAGGATAGGAGATAGATCAATGTATCTGGAGACGTCGATTGACATTATATTTGAATAGCTGGAGATTATAGCTATCAAGGAAACAGGTAAAGTGGAGATGGTTCCACAGGCGAGAGGTGCAAGACATGAAGCTATTGAAGTAGAAGAGACGGCTACATTTAACAGTTTCGACAGTGAAAGGGTATGGGGTGGAGGATGAAACCAGGAAACAAAGAAAATATGAAACACAAAGATAAAAATAAAACAAAAAAAATGTTAGTAAGACCCGTCCTTCCTTCAAAATAATAAGAGTTTATTTTCATATAAACGAACATTGTGGACAATGAAATGAAATTTTTACATCATGTGATATTCTGTAGGCCCCCTTCAAATATGAGGTATTGTAGTATATAAAGGACTGAGTAGTGACGGGTGAGTTCTTGCGGTGAATGGACAAAATGTAATGAATGAATAGGTCATGATTCTAATTAACTAGGACTAGAATAGCTAATTAAAACATGCCCCTCCCTATTTTTCCCTTCGGCTTTGTGCCACAATTTTTTTTTATTTTTAAGAAATAAATATATTTAAATACATCCTTACAAGTGTCAAGTTTGTGAATGTACAGGTCTGATTGAGGAGGCCATCTTAGTTATTTCACTGAATAAGAAAGGTTCATCAAAGACAAGAGTAATTCAAACACAATTTACCATAATCTAATTCATATGAGACCACTTAAACCTCATTCTCAACAAACTGATGTCAACCCATTCATATTAATGACAACTTTATCAACATATTAATAGAGTGTTCGGGTATTTAGGCTTACTTACCTACTTACGGTTGTAAGTAAGCCTCGTGTGATTTATTTCAAGACTCTTGTTTTCCCATTAAGCAAGGGGAAGCAGTTACAACAAAGCAGGTGAATTCCTTAAGTTGAGTTACTAAATATAACGTTTGTTGTTATAAGAAATGTCAGATTAAGAAGAAATCCATTAATTCAATAAGGCAGTTTAGGTAACAATTCGGTAATATTTTGTATTTACAAACATAACTCGAACTACATTAAGCATCATACTTATTATAAAACCCAGGTTGTGTGTGTGTGTCTGTTCGTTTATATATTGGATCAGATTTCTTACATTTTTCAACCGATTTCAACAAAACTTCACAGGGCTACGTAAAATTACCTTGCGGTGGTTCTGACAGCGCCAAAAATTGGAAAAACACAATTGTTTTTGCACGAAATCAATTTGAAAACAGGATTAAGAGGCATTAATGAAAGGGGGACAACTCATATCGATTTAAACTTATTATTAAAACACCCAGGTTGGTTGTTTGTGTATGTGTGTGTGTGTGTGTGTTCGTTTATATATGGGATCCGATTTCCTACATTTTTCAACCGATTTCAACAAAACTTCACTTTTTTTTTTGGCAGGTAGTGTTTCTTATTGTCTTGCACACTTTTTTTCTTTATTTTTACATTCAGGATACTTTAAAAATTCCATTTACAAGATAATTGTTTATAACAAAATTCTATTCAATCGGTAGACTCATAACGATTGAAAACAATGTTTTTGTTTGAGTTTGGGTTTGACCAATTCGTAAAAAAAAAAAAATAAAAATAAAAACAACTAATTTTGACGGACATCTTCGTCAATTTTATTTTTTAGTCTTTATGATGGTCGATACTTGATCTATCTCTTACTGTTACATCCCCGGGCAACGCCGGGCACTACTGCTAGTTTTAATATAAAAAAACACAATTACTAAGTCTTAAGGTGTCCAAATTTACTAGATGAAAAATTATTAATAATTTTTTACGTCTACTTTTTCCACTCATTGCTGTTGATATTTCTTTACGCCTTTCAATAAGTGGAAAAAGCACAAGTGAAAAATTATTAATAAGAAATCTTTAATAATAACAAATATTTAAATGAATCCTTTTAAATATTAAATTTGTGTTAGTTTTCTTATATCATATTTTCTTGCTACTTTAAACCTAATAGTAATAGACACACAAAAAGAATCTGTCTATATTTCTGAGATGAGGTATTATGTACACTATTTACATTATTCGGACTATTGTCCTCATCTTTGTCGCCATATTTATTACAACCTTTCGGCCGTTGTACGCTCCATAAAATAAAGTGTTCACTTCGACATTCCAACCACCTGAAGAAGGTCCGAGAGTACAATGGCTTAAGCGTTGTAATAAATATGGCGACAAAGATGAGGTAAATACTCCAAATAATGTAAATAGTGTACATAATACATCATCTCAGAAATATGGATAGATACTGAAGGGCGGAAACGTTGTAATAAATATGGCGACAAAGATGAGGACAATAGTCCGAATAATGTAAATAGTGTACATAATACCCCATCTCAGAAATATAGATAGATACTGAAGGGCCGAAACGTTGTAATAAATATGGCGACAAAGTCCGAATAATTTAAATAGTGTTCAACGACGAAAACCGAATTTTTAGGTGAAGTGTTGTCATTGTTAATATTTTTGGGTTCGTACTTGTTTCGTCCATTTTTTTTTTTGCTTCTTTTCACTTAATCATAATAAATACAATGCCCAGCCTTCTATTCAGGATGTTGGTGATCATAGCTCCCTACAATTTCCTATTCTTTTTACTGTTTAATAAATTTTATCTTTTTGGTATCTCTCTTAAACTCTGTTCTGCCAACCATTTACTAAAGATCGCTAAATAGTTTATGCGTTGTTTTCTTCTGTCGCTCTTACCTTTAATTTGTCCTGTAAGTATCAAGCCATCTTTTCAAATTCTGTGCCCTAGAAACTTCAACTGTCACTTGCTAAATATCTTTTTAAGTATTAAGTTTCTTTTTTGGTTCCATTTTCTTTAAAACTTGGTATTTGCTTACTTTTTCCAGCCAAGGTATTCACAGCATCCGCCTGTTCTATATTTCTGTTACTTCAAGTCTCTTCTTCATCTGTGAGAAGATTATCCAGCATTCACTCCTTTATAGGAAGACTGATATCAAATTAATCTTTTCTTTCTTTGTAACGAAATGTTTACATTGAAACATTTACTATAACCAATTTTTTATTTTGCTTGTTTACGTCAACTAAAAATAGACCTAGTATTCATATGTGGTTCAAATATTTAACTAAAGCATTGTCAGTATTGTTAATTTTTACGGGTGTTTCTTTCATCTTAATTTTCCGTCCTGGGTGTGACGATAAACTACATACGCGCCCTGGGTAAGACGATAAACTATGTCCAACAGCAAGGCCCCTGATCAGAAGGTTTTGAGTAGCGTGGAACCACCTCTTAATTGCTGGTGTACCCAGGTCCACCCTGACGGGGGTGGTAGCACCTGTTAGGGTCCCAGCAATCGGCAAATAATTGACACGCAAACTTGCGTAAAAATAGGTTTTAATACCAGAAATACTTTTTAATAAAAAAATATTACCAGCAATAATTTTTGAGGAAAATATTATCAGCAATACTTTTAAAAAAAGTACCAGCAATACAAAGAGCTATACATTCTTTGAAAAAAATATGACCATCTATAGATTTCTTCAAGGAAAAATATTCCCAAAAATAGATTTTTGAAGAAAAACATATTACCAGCAATAAAAATTTTGTCGGCCTTAAATGGCCCAGTGTGGTTGATATGCCGTAGAACAAAACAAACCAAACGAAATCATCTTAATTTTGTTGCTAATGTCTTATGTTCTAAAAACTAAAGCCGTATGGATTAAAATACTAAAATCGTCTTCTAGCTAGACTTAAAATCACATCACTTTTTCTTGTTCGCATGTCTTACCTTGAAATCTCCCGAATATTATAGAAGGGCAACAAACGGGTGGATGAAATATGTTCTAGAAATAATTTATAAAATGTCTGCAGGTAGTGTTTTCTGCAGTCAAGTCAGTAAGATGTTGTAACGGCTGAGGCAGGTTACCAATGCTAAAGGACAACGAGAATCATGGCGAATGCTGTTTTTCTTCTTTTCTATATGATATGATCAAAAAATGAATATAAAAACGATTTAAACAACCAAAAAGAAATGATAAAAAATTGCCAAAATACATCGATATCTCTCTATAAATCTATACCATTTCTCTCTATATCTATTTTGCTCTCTCTGTCTGTCTGTCTCTCTCTCTCTATCTCTCTATCTCTCTCTCTCTCTCTCTCTCTCTCTCTCTCTCTCTATATATATATATATATATATATATATATATATATATATATATATATATATAAAACAAAAATCAAAAACACCGGACGAATATAGCTAGTATTAATAATCTTATAAATATAAGCAGCTATACTCGTCCGGCAAAACCTTTGTTTTTGTTTTGGTCAAATGGTTATGTTTTTGTGTTGTAGGCTATATATTTTCTGTTCTTATCTTACCTCTTTAGACAGTTTACCCTGACGAACCGCGTAGGTGAAACCTAGGTAGGTTTGTCTGGCTGTTTACTTATATATATATATATATATATATATATATATATATATAGAGAGAGAGAGAGAGAGAGAGAGAGAGAGAGAGAGTGAGAGAGAGAGAATGTAGGGCGACCAGGGCTAGGATACAAAGACAAGCTGAAGAGCAACTTGTCAGCTGTCAATATACCTAATAACGCTCTCGAGCGCTTAGCCTTGGAGAAGGTAGAATGGAGGTCAACGTGTTCTAGTGGACTCAGCAGTTTTCAATCTGCTTGTCGGAATCATCTTCAAGAAGCGAGAGCAAGATCTAAAAGGTTAGCTAATCTAACAGTGATCCGATCCCACAATCCTTACTCTTACTCCATATATGGCCTCCTTTTTAAATCACTAGCGGGTCTTAAGTGCCACTTAAGATTATGTCACCAAAATTTAATAACTGAATCAATTAAGTTGTCAGATCCTCATACGTCGAAAACGGCGAGAGACTCCATTATATATATATATATATATATATATATCGATCTATTTCTCTGTATATCTATGTATTTCTCTCTATATGTATCTTTTTTCTTAAAGGTCCAGAGACCACTCTTAGTAGAGCGATATATATATATCTATACATATCTCTATTTCTGTCTCTATGTACCTATTTCTATTTGCTTTTTTACATATCTATGTATTTCTCTTTATATCTATCTATATCTATATATTTCTTCCTATAGATATTTCTTTGCATATATCTCTTTCACTTTGTTTCTCTCTATTCCAGTCTTTGTGTATCTATCGAAAAACACGACATAAAGATAAGATTAAAAGAACAAACCATTAATTTAAAATAATGAAAAAGTTTTATCTATATTATTCAGACAACTTAAAGGTATTGCCCACGTGACACTAACCTTCTTCCTTCATTCCATCGCATAAAGTTTTACTTAGACTTTCTATTTTGTGTTAACTGATAATAATAATAATAATAATAATAATAATAATAATAATAATAATAATAATAATAATAATAATAAAACTATTTCAACATGGAGTTTCTGATGTATGCAGAAATACAAGTAATACACCGACTGAAGCTGCAAAATACATAAGAAAGAAAGCAAAAACAAATGCAACCGACCAAATACAGAAACAATGGCAAGATAAACCGTTTCATGGCCAATACTCTACCCGTACCAAACAAGCTGATGTAGACGAAACCCGTACCCATCAGTGGCTACGTAGATTAGGGTTAAAAGCTGAAACGGAAGGTTTTATCATTACTGCACAAGATCAGTGTTTGTTAACTAGAAATTATCAAGCACATATACTAAAATATTGTGTTAGCCTAAAATGCAGGTTTTGTGATAATTACCCAGAAACAATCGATCAACTTTTATCAGGTTGTATGATATTGGCTCCCACTGAATATAAAACCCGGCATGACAAAGTTGGCCAATATCTATGCTGGAAAATCTGTAACTTCTATGGGAAGGAAACTGAAAGAAATTGGTATGAACACCACCCAGACCCGGTTACGGAGATAGGACCTGTTACAATTTTATGGGACTGCACAATTCACACAGACAGAACAATCAAAGCTAACCACCCAGAAATTGTTATTAGAGACCGCAAACAAAAAGGTGCCTCCTTATTGATATGGCAGTCCATGCGGATTGCAATGTATCTTTGAAAATATTCGAAAAGCTGACAAAATACAAGGACCTTGAAAAAGAAATCTCAAAAATGTGGCACATGGGAACATCAACAATCCTTGTTGTAGTTGGAGCCCTAGGATTGGTTGGAAAAGATTTCAGTAGACTAATTGAAAGGGATTCCTGGAACCCCATGCCTTGAAGAAATGCAAAAAAAAAAAAATGTTTTCGCAAGTACAGCCCACACCTTACGAGGGGCTTTATCTGTGTAAAATATACTTTTTTTATTTTTTTTTCAATTGAAAATGTCATGATGCCATTTCTAACCTTAGGTCTCTAAGCGAGACCCGGAACGAAATGTGTACACATCAGAAATCAAAGAAAATAAAATAATAATAATAATAATAATAATAATAATAATAATAATAATTTCACAACGCTACTAATGTTTCAACCAATAACCGACTCAAGCGGATTGTGTACAGACTCATGTTCAGGTTCCTAGCATGAAAAATAGTACGATGAAATATTGAGATTATTTTAAATTAATACAATTATGGCACAAGGCCGAAAAGGGGGAATGGGTTGAGGCTGGTCTTCACTATCTTATACCTAGCTAATCAGTTACTGGTTACAGTTTCCTCATTCACCATAAAAAATCACCGGTCGTCAATCAATCCTTCATACACAATAATACAACATCCTCTCGTGGGGAGGATGCTAAAACACATTCCAATGAGATGATAAATATTATTTGCAATATATATATATATATATATATATATATATATATATATATATATATATATGTAAGCAAATATATGGATATAGATCCGACAGTATGAAGAAAAATATACGGAAAAAACAAACAAAAATCCTTATATGTAATTATGCTGAAAGTTTTGGATAAGTCTTGTTCTTATGTCCATCGTCTTTGTCATGTTGAATTGATAATGTTAATTATATTTTATGAATATGTCCTGAAGATGGTTTATTAGACCGAAACGTCCGACGTTGACATTATATTAACATTAAAACAGCATAATTGCATATAAGGATTTTTGTTTGTTTTTTCCGTATATTTTTCTTCATATATATATATATATATATATATATATATATATATATCGGATGAATGATCATGAAAGGGGAGCGGTGAACCCCAAAACAAACTAAATATCAAAACAAGGCAAAAATAAGCTTACATGATGTTAGTAAGACCCGTCCAACCCTTCAAAAAAGAGAAGCCGCTGTATTCTGCCCATTGAACCGAATCAAGAGGCCCTCTCGCTAAGGGAGATGGGAAAAGAGAAAATATAGACGGGCTTTATCTATGTAGAATATGTCATTTCTAACCTTAGGTCTCTGGGCGAGACCCGGAAAGAAATGTGTACACACAAGTAAATAAAAAAAATAATTTCACAATGCTACTACTATTTCATCCATTAGCAAATCATATTTTTCTATACGCCAACGCTCTTTGCTTTTTATATGTCTTCACAAACATTCTGGAACAGCGGATTGTGTACAGATTCATCAATGATTCATGTTCAGGTTCCTAGCATGTCAATCACAGTGATTATTGACTAAGCATAGCGAGAGTACCATTGACTAATTCCAGTCAGTATGTGATCGAATTAAAATCATATTTGCATGAAATATAAAAAAGTAATAATAACAAGAAATTGATTTTCATTGGGATCTTTTGACAACAAAAGTAAAACCAGATATTAACATTAGATTCTGGAACAAATTAGGTCTACTATACTGGATTACGTATTCATTTTCTTGTTCTATAGTACGATGAAATATTGGGACAATGAATATTTTTCTCTGATATCGTTAAAAACGTCACTATGTCATTATGATATGTTATTCAATTTAAAGAAAGTTCAATAAACAAGGAGCTGCACAATGGCTTTTTGCTGGATTGATATCAAAGCCCCCAAAACAACCTATAAGTGTGTACATATTCGATTAGTCCAGAATCTAGTATTGTTTACAACCATGATTCTCTCTCTCTCTCTATATATATATATATATATATATATATATATATAGATAGATAGATAAATAGATAGATATAGATATATATCTATAACTATATATTTATATGATGAAATATAGTTTGAAATGTGCTATATTTACGGATAAATTGCTCAACATAAGAGATAGGGCGTATGTAAATATTTAGCGTATATATAGAATATATATATATATATATATATATATATATATGAAGAAATATAGCTTTAAGATGTGCCATAATTACGGGATAAAGTGCTCAATATCAGAGATAGAGCGTATGTAAATATTTAGCGAATGTAAGTATCTATCTATCTACACACACACACACACATATATATGTAAATACTTAGTGTATGGAAGTATTTATATATATATCGATTATATATATACATATATATATATATATATATATATATATATATATATATATATATATATATATATATAAATTATCGTATATATCTAATTTTATCTGCCGTTTCACTTCAGAACTTTGATTTTCATGGCTCTGCACAACTTCTTGTCCTTTCTAGCTCTTAGAAAATCTAACTTCTAACCAACTCCTAGGCCCTGATCTGCCATTTATTTAGATATACTCGATTGGTAGGTTATTAGTAGGTTATTCGATGTTTCTCAATGCCATTCTTGCGTTCAATATGTCTTGTCAGTTTTAAATACTACAAGCCTTCCTTGTGTATGAGAAATTGCACATGTTTCTTTCTAAATTGTTTCCCATTTTCCTTAAAACTCCTCGTTGCTCACATGTTCTGCCCATGATATTCTCAGCATCTTTCTATAGAACCACATCTGTCGTTTTATGTCTAATCTGGGATATCCTTATTCCAACGATTTTTCATTAAATAATGTGGAAATATCGTATCATTCTTTAGTTTCGGTTACGAGCTTTCCAGAAAAATCATTTCATTTGAATATTTAATATATGACGTGGTTGAATTCAGGATGTCCAGCTCGGATTTTTCTCGATAAAAGTATAAACGTCTGGGTCAGTTTATTCAAAACTCAACGCTATGATATTTAAAGTTATGAACTCCAAACAGAATCAATGTATTGTAAATGTATCTAGCGATCGGAATATATCGTTTGAAAAAAAAAAAAAAACGCTGAACAGAGATAATTTGTTTCTAAACACTTTCATCTTTGACACTTTTACTATTCGGTAGTCTTTCAAAATATTATATTTTTGTAAAATTTATAATAAAAACAAGTTAGATTTAAAAGGAAAGAAGAACGATACAACTCTGGAATTGTTAAGTAAAACGAAGTAGTCATCTGATTCCAATAGGTTGTAATGGAAGTGAAAAAAGTAAGTAATTATAAATCTTAGCTGTACATCAAAATATTTTGGACAAGACACGCGTAAACAAAACTGGAAAAAATTCATATTTTGTATTATAAGATTCGTACTTGCTTTAATTGATTAACCCAGTGTCTGACTTTCTGAAGTGTTTTAATAAACAAAAGAAATTATCGAGCAATTTTTGGTTTTTCAGTAGAATGCTTTTAAACGTAATTAAAGGTTTTGGTATCGATTTCAAGAGTCTCACGCGAAATTATTTTTTTAAGGAATGAAATTAATTGCCTGCATTAAAAAAAAAAAAAAAACTAAGAGAAAAAAAGAAAAAAAAAGTTATAATATCGAATGAAAGAGAAAAAGATAAAGAACGGAAAAAGAAAAATTAGAAGGAAAGAAAGAATGAGGAGATAAAGAAAAGTGAAGAAAAAAAAAGATAGAGAAAGAAAAACAAGAGTAGAAAAAGAAAAAGTATGATAAAAAAAGAGAAAATACAAGACGACTACAGGAGAAATATTATTAGATTGGTGCAAAAAATAATGACGTAATAATGTCGTTTTTTGACGTTAAAAAACACGTCAAAAACGACACTATTACGTCATTCTTTTTGCACCAACCTTAAAGAGTAAGAAAATGGAAAGAAATTACCGAATGACACAACTAAGAGAGAAATAATTCGAAAAAAACTATCAGAAGTATCAGAATGGTTTGGAAACTTTTAGCTTTCAGACGAAGTCAAGGATCAAAAGGTTTTGCATAAAACGTCAAAAGTGGATAAATGAACATAACTTTCATGAGTAAGGAGAGAAATATCTGAAGAAACGAAAAGAAATAAAACTCACACGAATTGCGTGCATGCAGACAACATTTTAACTGAGTCTAGGTTAGAAGTAAAAAAGCTTCTTCCCACAAACTGCTCTGAAAATATTTCTTGCGTAAAAAACGATGAAGCTAGATTTACTTAATACGCATGCATCTTTATTAAGATTTACCTAGCTAAGTACGCATGACCTTGTGTTTGGTAGAGTAACTGTATTGTACAAATTTTCCAAGTATGAAGTTTTAAGATCGACCGCAAATCTCCATTGACAAATATATAATTGCATACTCATCAAGAAGGCTATATATACTTATTTATGTTATGACATTTCAGGGTGTAAACACTCATGGCTTTGGACAGAATAATTTCCTTCATTATGTGACATTTTTTAAGCTTATGGAAAACACTAATTCGATCACCGAAGTTAATCAACGTCAGTCCACAGATGGGTGACTACTGGAGAATGCAAGGTGCTGTAACCTTTGCGACAGGCCTATCAAACGGCGATGGATACAATCTCGCGATTTATGCTAAGAGAAGACAGATACATAGTTGGAAATAGGCTAATGATGAGAGATCTTTAAATTGCTATGAAGTTTTAGAAATCGAAGTAGGTTTTTCTCCAAATATGGCTTACATCCTCAGAACTCAGGAAAATCTATAGGGTTATCGTAAAGAAGCGACGGGATCGCGTTTTTACTAAGTGCGTTACTATGAAAGAGAATGCAAAAGAGACGGACGGAACTTGGAGTCAGTTCGTAGATTCCGCTATACGCACCGATAATTAATATGCTACCCACATGAACGTATTATTATTATCCACTGATAGTGGTATATGTTAGCGCTTGTTGTTGATTCAGTCCA
>OZ010578.1:30222155-30284655 GCA_963932145.1 Acanthosepion lycidas | reverse complement strand
GAATATTTTGGCGAAAATAATTTACTGATACAAATCTGATTAATCTTATCCAACTGGAATCCGATTTTGAATTTGGCTTTCCGATTTCAAAATCTAACCCGTCACCCATTACACTACACGCACATCCAGGCTTATAGCACTTGGTATTCCCAACCGCTCGAACATCTAGACACTGACGTTGCTTAACTTCAGTGATCGTACGAGAACCAATGTTCTAACGTGATATGAACATAAGACTAATTCAGTTAGAACAGTTCTTACTGAATTAGTACGGAAATGATGCGGAATATAAAATCCATGAAAGCATAATATAAAATGATAAAAATAAAAGAATTCAATAAAACCGAATTCAAATGAGTTAAAATCTAGTTTCTTTAGCGATACAGCTAAAATAAAAATCAAGCGTTCAAATATTTAATCGGAATCACGTTTTGTTTTTCTGGCTAATGTAGATTTTGTTCTTGTGGATGAAAATTCTTTTTCTGATGATGACAAAAATATGTCACAATAATAATTTTCCAAAATGTCTTGTATATATTTATCATCTTGTTGGATTTTCATCCAACTTTACCCGCGAAAAAAATAGTTCAAATTAACATTGGAGAAAAAGACGTGTATAAAAATTATTTCAATTTCTATACATTTCGGGAGGCAGAGATAAAAAAACAGATAGTTAAATATTCTTCTCTTGCTGATAGATTTTTTTTTACTCTTGTGGCAGTGGAAACTTCTGGGGTACTGGCCATCGATGGCGTTCCTTCGTAGGATTGGATGCGATGGCGTCTCGATTAAGAGACGAGCCTCGCGAAACGGAGTGGCTCTTGCAGCGTGTCTCCCTGGCTGTGGTGCGAGGTAATGCTTTTCCCATAATTACAGAAGGCAGAGTATAGCAAAAAAAACAAAAACATTTTGCTTATATGTACTTTGTTCCCACTTTTTTCAATAAATTCTATTACTATAAATTTTCTGCCAATAGAAATTCTGTACAATATATACAGCAAGATATTTGTACTTTAATTTTTTTTAAATTTAAAATGTTTTAATGAAAGTGATACTTTTTTAACGCTCGAAACACGAGCAGTTTATGACAATTCAACTAATTACTTTATTTCAGTGGAAAATATTTGTATTTAATTAATCAGCATTTCCTTTAGTATCTGTTTATATTCCTAAGATGAGGTATTATGTACACTATTTACATTATTCTGACTATTGTCCTCATCTTTGTCGCCATATTTATTACAACGTTTCGGCCCTTCAGTGTCTATCTATATTTCTGAGATGAGGTATTATGTACACTATTTACATTATTCGGACTATTGTCCTCTTCTTTGTAACCATACTTATTACAACGTTTCGGCCGTTATACGCTTCGGCCTTCTTCAGGTGTTTGGAATGTCGAACTGAACCCTTTATTTCACACACTGGGGTAGACTGTTCTAGTTCCACGTGTCATATTTAATGGATGTCAGTTATCAGATATCTTCTGTTAGTTTCCCTCTGAAAGTTCTTCACTGCCTTACACGGGTATTGAACTCACACTCTTTGTGTGCTGTCACTGGATCTAACTAACGCTTTTATCCACTCTGCCATAAAACGATGATATGTGTTCTCACCGGACTTATTAAAACTTTACATGAATCAACCCTGAGAGAACTAGAAGTCCTGCCTTGATTGGTTATTGAAGACGCCAAAATTAACACGTGCAAAAATGTAAATATCTAAAAACTGTTTAACAAAGGCGCACTAGAACAGAGAAAATGTCTTAAGCAAAATATGCAAAAAAACAAAAAAAAACAAAAAAAAAACACAAGAAAATATAAGTATAAACAAAGAAAAGAGTACTGAACTGTAATATCGGTTCTCCTATATGTCGGTGAATGCAGCGCAGTCTCATCACACAGTGGTAAAAATACCATGGATTGGACATATTGCAACCCAGTCTCTTTGCCGAGTTGGTATTCAGGAACATTCACTCCTCTGCAGCGTTGTGCTTTTGATCTCAGAGGGCGAAAAGATCGCTGATGAAGTAAACTGAAGTGGAGAATAGTTCCACATCCGGGAGCTACGCAAAAAGAATTCTTTAGAATAAAGAAATGACTAGAAACAAAAAATGTTACAACGATTTGGTTTATAGTGATTTTCCAAGCATAGCTTAGAAGTGGCGCAAGGCCAAAAGTGACGGGCACCCAGTGAGAATCGAACACACTACTCAGTCGTAATTGTTCTAGCGAGAAATGCTTGCTAACCATTACACCGCTTCGAGGTGTCCAATGTTGATTTTCTTAGCGTAGCATAGATGTGGCACAACGCCGAAGGTATGGGGCACCCAGTGAGAATCGAACTCATTACTCAGACGTAATTCTTCTAGCGTGGCAAGCTTGATAAGCATTACGCCTAACCGATGTGTTCTTTAGGGAATTTCTAAGCGTAGCTTAGATGTGGCACAACGCCGAAGGTATGGGGCCCCCCAATAAGGATCAAACTCAGTACTCAGACGTAATTCTTCTAGTGAGACAAGCTTGCTAACCATTACACCACCCCAACGTACTCTTTATTGATTTTCTAAGCGTAGCTTATATGTGGCACAACGCCGAAGGTATGGGGCCCCCAATGAGGATCGAACTCAGTATTCAGACGTAATTTTTCTAGCAAGACTATCTTGATAACCATTACGCCACGCCGAGGGGCCCACGATTTGATTTTTACATGATTTGTTGTATACAAAGTTTTTAACCCTTCCTACTTGTTAAAATAAAATGTCACATAGGATCTCCTTGTTAGATTTTACAGCCTGTGTTGGTACTAATTTAAATTTCTAAGTTCTGGTCTTCAGGGATGGTACAAGGTCATGGTCATGCAGATTCGGTGAGTGATGTGGATTCCAGTAGCAATAATGTGGCGTTAATCAATTTGAAGCTGCATTATTTAGTTAGTAGTTGTAATCCTTGAACATCCTCACCAATATCTCCGTGTTATCTTTGTCCATTCGTTGCTAGAACATGTCTGGCAAAGATTTAGTTTGTGGGTTACACGTATAATTTTTTGAGGTGATTAACACCAGATTGAAATGTAGTATATTCGGTAATATGGTCGTAGACATCCGAAGAAATGCTATTAATTACGATATCCAAATTATCTTGTTCACCATGAACATTATCAACTACAGTTAAAATGGAACGAAGTTCAGGTCCGATACCAATAATTGAAGATTTTAGTCGCAGAGAGTGAGTTAGGAGATACGTCTAAATCTCTCAGGTTTCAATTCTCCCTCTCCCTCCTTTCTCGGCATTCTACCCCATCCCACCTCTCAGGGCTGGAAGAAATGTCTCTGTAACAAATCCAATTCTTAAATCATGTGGGTGAAAGGGCGTAGCTCACTCCAAACATTAATGTTAACTCTCTCCTGCCTAAAGGTAGATATAAAATTGGAGTATTTTTCTTACGTTCTTATCAGAGAAGGGGATGTTGGTTGTACGACACTATTGGTTAAACTAAATTGCAAATAACAATTATTTTGAGTTGTTACAGAAAGTAATCTGGCACAATGACGTTTGACATGAATCTTCATACGAAACAGAGTTGTAATCTACAGACACCTATTGACATTCTTTCGAAATTTGCTGCACAGTCACGGCGTACAAATAGTTAGGCAGCAAGTATAACTTTATGAACGAACGTCAGTGTCGTTTCTGTAGCGATTAGTTTTATATATTTATATATTTTGTTAGAGAATGCAGATGCAAGCCCCGCACTCAAACGGTTTTGATCTCAGTTTTCATCCTTCTTTTGTAGCTACAAAAGCAAATCTAGAATGGCTTCTCTGCTATGACATTATAGCTTAATTTGGGAAAGAAGAAATGGCTTCATTTGTTTTCAAGGCATTTGTGAAAAAACGAACTCAATGGCCTCGGTTGAAATTTGAAGACAACACAGCAATCTCCCTTCACATACCCGCAACCGCCACTTTGCGTATATATATATATATATTGATTTCAGTACGTAATATCAGTATATATATATATATATATATATATATATATACTGATATTACGTATATATATATATATATATATATACTGACACTACGTCTATATATATATATATATATATATATATATATATATATATATATATATATATATATATATATATACTGATATTACGTACTGAAATCAATTCCACTTTAACATTTCGATTTTTCGATTTTCCCCTCCAGTGTGAACAAGTAACGGAATCTTTAAAAAATGGAAACAAATTCTTTATCAAAGACCGAATCTGCAGACACCAGCTCATTAGAAAATTACAAATAATGAAAAAAGAATATTCCGTTGTTCAAACGGCCTTTTTGATTCCAAGTAAGCGTATGGCTGTTTTATTCTGTTCAACATTGAAAGAATTTATATATATATATATATATATATATATATATATATATATATATATATATATATATAGGAAAATAATATGTTTCATGCAAGTATGCTTTTTAATAATATTCACCTATGTTCCACATCATGGAGAAAATATGTCTCGAAAATGTTCCTGCCATAAATATCTGTTTGCTGTTATTTTTATGTGTGTCAGCATTTGCAAATCAAGAAAAATTTGCACTATCTACTGTGTTTGATAGTGTCTAAAACGTCCTCATCTTTACCCCTAAAAGGGCTAAAAATATATAAATATACCCTAATTGCAATCTGCTTCACTTCACATCTCGAACCACCACTCCATACAGGAAGCGCCAAATCCTCCCTCTCCCTGAGTTTTATAAGCGAAGTTAAGGTATCGAAAGTGTTAATGTATTTGTATCAAGCTTAAATTTATAATGCCATAATAATAATGGGAAGGTCATATATGACGTTACATTCTGTATCTAAATATATCTCTCTTAATATCTATCTTCATATCTGTCAGTACGTGTGTACATATCTTTAATTAATCATCTCATTTTATCCCATCCCCCTCTCTATCTCAGGTAATCCAGAATTATCTCTGAAGCAGTCAATTTATTTATTTCCGTCTGTATCTAGCTAGAATGCAAAACAGTAATTAAGAAGATAGACATATTTTCAATAAGAAAAAAGACAGAAAAACTGATCTATCTACACATTCTCTTGTGTAGTACTGCATATAGACATATCCAAATATGTTAGGAGTGTTTTGGGATAACAATATTTCGGTAAACTGTTGTCAGTGGTTGAAGCCAGATAGATGTTCTCGAACCTCACATTTGTTTAACCCAGTTGGCAATTTGTTCGCGCAATGAACAGGCCGCTGAAATTGGTGAATACCCGTGGGGTCATAGCGTACTTGTCTGGTAGATTATTACAACTGTGTTTAGTTTTCGATACATATGAATCTCCCAGAGTTGTGATGTGCCAAAATTGATCTATTCTTAGTAAATAGTAGCATGCGTAACTGCCATTTACTAAGTCTAGATTAATTTGGAAGAAGTTCATACCAGTAAGACACTCAGTAATACTAGTCTTGAATATGATAGGAATGTCCTATTAGTAGGTACCTCCACTAGGTCGCGTAAAAAAGCAGCATAGCAGGATGAAAAAGGGCCCATAACTCAACGAAAACAAAGTTTTGTCATCAAAATATTAAGGTTATTATTAAGAGAAAAGACCAAAGTATTTATTATTTTTTGACATATTTTACTCCTTTCTAGCATGTTGAAAATTTTAGTTAAAAATCTTTATTTTTAAGACAGCGTTCGAAAAGAGAAAAAAGGTTTATTTTGCGCTTTTCCCGAGGAAAACACTCGTTGATTTGGAAATTCTTGCAAAATTCAAATAATTGCCAGATTTTAATGAAACTTTCAGGAAATATTTAGAAATGAATGAAATTAGTTTTGAATTTTTTTTAGAAAATCTTGGTAAAAATTTTTTTTATATGTTTCCACCGCCTTACATATTTTCATGAAATTTCGAGAAAGTAAATTTTCTCTTTAGAGAAAGTAAATCTCCATTTTTTTTTTTTTTTACGGTTTCATCGAAAATCTGCTCTGCATTGTAAAAAAATGCAAAAAAAAAAGCTATGACATTAGTTAATTAGAAAAGATTTTACTTGCTTTTGTAAATAAGTTATATTAAGGACATTATTGTCTGAAGAAATAAAACTTTTTCGATGAATAATATATTTTTACAAGAACTTTTTTCATTTTTTTAAAAAATTATTTATAATATTAATACTTCAAAAATCGTTTAAAATTCTTCATTGCTTTTAAACATGCAATTTGGTAATATGGTTAAGGGAAAAGTAAATTTACGAATCGATATATGTAAAGCTCATAACAGTCGTTTTTACACGAATATTTTAAAAATAATATTAAAAATAATTTTTAGTGAAAAAACGTTCCTAATTTCTATCCATAGGGAATCTATACATGACATAACCCTTAAAAAGGTCACGTGATTTGATTGTCGTCTGAGGCACTGCAATTATTTCCCTTCAATATTCAGTTCTGTTTCACATCGTTAACGTGTTTGCAAAAAGTCCTTTCAAAAATTTCAAAGTTAGTTTTAATTTTTGTTAAATCATTTTTTACTAAATATTTTTATTTTAGGTATTTATTTTAGTTTGGGTCATATTTCATTGAAGTAATTTTTTGTTTAAGTTAGTAAATTATTAAATAAGATGCGAAGATTAAGAATCTAACAAACCCAGACTAAAAAAAAGTATTAAATAAAAAATAAGTATTACATAATTGCTGAAAAAATGTTAATATTTTAAAAATTACTAGTTAAAAAAATCGTTCGTTTACATTTCGTAAAATTATATACATTTTGGTCATCCATAGTAGCTGTCATCAACTCGTAACTTTTCAATAACATCGATAACGTGAATAAAGTCACGAGAAAATTCAGACACATATTTAAGAAATGTTTGGATACATTTTTTTATGCTATAAGTAAGTAATGTTTGTTTCAAATCAGATTAATTTAACTTTAATTTTTCTAATTTTACTCAAATAACGTGTCAAAATATATATAATTTATTTTAGGAAGAAGTTTAAAATCGAAAATTTTTTTGTTTACAAACTTCTTAAAATTTAAGGAAATGGCCGCTTTTAAGAATTTCTTTTTTTTAAAATGAGCATATATTTAACATTCCTATCTTTATAATTTCTATCTGAAATACACCAGGATATTTTACTTACTGGGGATAATAAATTTAATCCTTTAACTTTCAATTAAAGCTAAAATAAAATCTTTATGAATGCTTTTTTCATTTTTAAAAATTCATTTTAAACCTTAGGTTTCGAAAAATTGGCTGGACGCACCAATATCTGACGTCTAACACGCCACTTCTCAACGGTATGCTAATCTAAATGACGTGAAGTAATTTCAAGTTCCTTTTCCGGGTAGAACTGGACCATAGCAGTTATTAAAATATATTGGACAGTGTCGGTGCTGACAATGGAGGTAACATCTTCTAGCTGCTACTAACTGAGCCGGTAAAGTATTTACTGAGGATTAATTTTATTCGGGTATTTACAGACATTTTCTCCATGAATCGTCATGAAATAATAGTGTGGTGAAAATGCGGGTTCCTTCATTTCACAGAAGCGCTCTCGTCATCTTCAGTTGGTCATTATTTGGGTTAGTATTGATATCTAATATGAGCTGATGACTGTTAGTTTTGCTTTATGATGCCGTTACTTGTCCGTTCCTGTAGTGTCATACTATATGGATTCATTTCCTCATCCAGGGATTAAACTCCTGACTATTAATGAGAGGGACACTTGATTGATCAACGCCAAACCACTACGTCACTGTCACTAGATTTTTCTTTTTGGGAGAGCTTATAGAAAATAAACACTAATTCCAACACAATTACATACCCACATAAATACCATATTAAAAAAACACCGAAACATTATTTTTCTACCAAATAACAGACAATATTTACAAACATGCCAAAAAGATTCCACAATACAACAAACCGTTTAAATCAAAGTGTCTATTGGTTAGGAACTAACATTACCATGTGAAACATTTGACCAATTAGAGAAAACTAACAAGGTATTTTTCTCGAGCCTGCTTTCGGGAAAAATCTTATAAAAACTGACAGATTTCGCCTTTCAGCAATAGAGATGCGACTGACTCCAAGCTGCTCAAACATAAAAAAAGATGTTGTTACATAGCTGTTTTTCCTCTCCCCCACTCAGTGTGTACTGAAAAAAAAATAATGTATGGGCACTTTAAATGAATTATCTACAACAACAGGGGGGAAGATCATTGAATCTTCGCTGACGATCAAAGGTTTTTTCTGTCACATATTTTTCTGTGGACCAACTACTTAAAAGTCTAACTTAGATAAAACTATTTTTACATTTTTTGATCATTTTGAATTCGTGCTTGTAAATACAAATGACTTATTTAACAGGATACCCAGGTTTTCCTTATTTTTATTTCATTATTGTTTGGAATTTGGACGTTCGGATGTTTCATATAAATAAGCTGGTCGAACGACAGACTTTCATACAGCTTTATTTGGACAATGAATTTTTCGAGCACGCTCACATTATTATACACTTATTTATTGTACACTATTTACATTATTCGGACTATTGTCGAAACGTTGTAATAAATATGGCGACAAAGATGAGGACAATAGTCCGAATAATGTAAATAGTGTACATAATACCTCATCTCAGAAATATAGACAGATATTGAAGGGCCGAAACGTTGTAATAAATATAGCGACAAAGACGAGGACAATAGTCCGAATAATATAAATAATGTACATAATACATCATCTCAGAAATATAGACAGATACTTATTTATTGGTTGATAGATACATAAATGCAGATAGTAAATTCTCTTATTATGTGTTCTGTCCCTTTGTGAACCAAGGTGATAATGGCTCTCCACATCTTCCTGGATTTTGTAGCCCCAAGTAATATTCTTCGCTTTAAAATCCTTTGCACGCCTTGTTCTACATAAGAACGTTAGTGGACTATGTTCCACTCATTATATCGTGTGTACCAAATTCTCCAAGTCATCTTTGCTCATTATTTTCCTAGAAAGGTCAATTGTATATTTCTGATTTTTTTTTTAAGCCTTCCACCCCAAACACAGTGGGAAGCCACTAGCACTCAAGGGGTTACAGAGAGTTGTAGCGAGAGCAAATAGGAGTGATTGAGGAAAGGATGAAGAGAAAGGTAGGGGATAGATCAAGGCATCTGCAGACGTTGATTGACATTACATTAGAATAGTTGGAGATTATACCTATCAGGGAAACAGGAAAAGCTTTCGCCTTATATAAGCCATCATCAGAGATGACAAGAAATTAAGCAATACACGGGCATAGCAACTATGATAGTCTGTTTATGTTTGCATGGAAGATTTCTAAACAACGTCAAACTCGTGAAACGATAATCATTGTTGATATGTCCGTGTATTGTTTACTTTATTGTAACGTAATTGTCATCTCTGATGATGGCTTTATGTAAGCCGAAAGCTTAGATAGAATTAAAAACATGTAACAATATGGTGATTTTCTTTCGTCTTTCAGTGATAATGTCATTAATCTTATCAGACAATATGAAAGGAACTTACTTAAAATAAAAATTATATATATATATATATATATATATATATATATATATGTGTGTGTGTGTGTGTGTGTGTGTGTGTTTGTGTATGTGAAGCAGAAGCAGCAGAAGAAATATGCCAGCAATTTTCAATGTACGGACAAATAGTAGCGATATAAGATTACATATTATCTAATAAGCTTAATAACAGGCGATATCTGATACTGACATCCATTAAACATGGCACATGGAAACTGAACAGTCTACCCCAGTGAGCGAAATAAAGCTTTCAGTTCGACATTCCAACCACCTGAAGAAAGCCGAGGTACAACGGCCAAAACGTTGTAATAAATATGGCGACAAAGATGAGGACAATAGTCCGAATAATGTAAATAGTGTACATAATACCTCATCTCAGAAATATAGGCAGATACTGAAGGCCGAAACATTGTAATAAATATGGCGACAAAGATGAGGACAATAGTCAGAATAATGTAAATAGTGTACATAATACCTCATCTCAGAAATATAGGCAGATACTGAAGGGCCGAAACGTTGTAATAAATATAGCGACAAAGATGAGGACAATAGTCCGAATAATGCATTTAGTGTACTATAATACACGTTCCTTAAGATAAGATTTTGACAATTTTAGACATTTCAGACAGATTATTATATTATTGTTAGCAGACTGAAGATTTAGCATTTATTGACTATTTCATTTCATCGACGCGACGCCCACCGTAGAACACAATGTGCGTTCAATTCAGGTGCGGAATCGGCTAATCGAATTTGGTTATAAAAGCGCCACTCCTAATCTCTGTTTCTAAGCCGATTAACTAATTGAACTGTAATTGCAGTGGAGTGGCTGAAGATTTTTGAAATTACTGCATATACCATTTCTAAGACTGAGCAGTGAATAAAGCTTAATGATGCTTAACATTTGTAGGACTTTGGAGAATAATATTTTATAACCAGAATCTAAAGATTGTAATTTAAGGAAGACGAATCCGTAAAAGTAACTCAGTTCTTGACAACTTGTCAAAGATATTTTGTTGTGTGTTGTGGATTTTGTTTTGTTTTTCAGGTGGGAAATAGACTTGCCACATCAGAGACAGATATTTGTAGAGTTGTACAATACATATCGCTATCATTAGTTTCAATTCTTCTCCCACAAACAGTCCAGACCGCAAATATATATATAAAAAAAAAAACAGAATTTCTTATACAACAGGGTCGCTTAAAATGTAAACGTACGATTAAATTGCGCAGAAAATACCACTCTCCGTCAATATGAAATATATTTCGGCTTTAAATAGCCCTAAAAGGGTTGATAATCTTTAAAAAGAAAAAAAGCATTCGTAAAAAGTAAGCGAAAAAAAAAAAGAAAAACAACCAACAAACAAATACAAAAACACAGAAACAAAAAAGAAAAGAAATAAAAGAAAATCAAAAAAACTCTATTTGCTTTTAGGAAGAAACCTACTACAAAGAATTTTTAAGTCATTTCGACAAAAATGAAATCCGAAAATAACGGGAATTTCCTTGTATTTTCATGAGAGGGGTTAATGCTTCTCACTCAGTTTTTACTTATTCTATATATTAATTATTTTTCATTTATACGAATTTACGAGTAAAGTGCTTGCGAAAGATAATTTTATCCACACGAAGTGGCTATGGAATTTAGAAGACTGTTTTGACAAAAATTCTCTAAAAAAGACGTACCTCATCACTAAAGAAACAACGTAAATATTGTAATATTCATTTACTTTTCTATTTGTCTATATTTCTGAGATGAGGTATTATGTACACTATTTACATTATTCGGACTATTGTCCTCATCTTTGTCGCCATATTTATTACAACGTTTCGGCCGTTCAGTATCTGTCTATATTTCTGAGATAAGGTATTATGTATATTATTTACATTATTCGGACTATTGTCCTCATCTTTGTCGCCATATTTATTTTTGTCCTCAAAGATATATGGTACAGTGGATAAAGACGTTAGTTAGATCCAGTGACAGGACCCAAAGTGTGTGAGTTCAATACCCGGTTTAGGTGGTGGAGAACTTGGAGAGGGGAATTAAAAGGAGATAGCTGATACCTGATATCCATTAAACATGGTACGTCGACCTAGAACAGCCTACCCCAGTGATATAAAAGGTTCAGTTCGTCATTCGAACCACCTGAAGAAGGCCGGACCGTACAACGGCCGAAACGTTCTAATAAATATGGCGACAAACATAAGGACAATAGTCCGAATAATGTAAACAATGTTTATTTACAGTTGCTTGTGGTTTTAATACTTAATCATCGCAACAAAATAAAATGTTCTGTTGTATTTCTGTATGGTTTTTGGAGATTGATTTTTCGGTTTTAAAATATATTCATTTTAATGTTCTGGCATGAATTTTGTTTTTTTTCATTACTTTATCGATGAATCAGTATGGCATTTTTGCAGATCTTTCCGAAGGTAGAAAAAAATCTGATGAATAAGCAAAGCACATATTTCCATTCCCTTTCCTCTTTTTAATTTCAAAATTATTAGGTTGGTGCAAAAATAATGTCGTTTTCTCACATATGTTACATTTATATATGATTTCTGAATAAATTCATTGATATATATAGCCATGTTATATATCATTTTGAAGCGCGTTTTTCGCTCTATCGAATCGTGTTATTCGTTACCGTTCTCAATCTCTTCATTCATTTTTTTTTGCAGGCTTTTCGACAGCATGGACAAAATTCAAATCCGCACGATTTTCTTGTCCCAGTTCAAACTAGGCCGAAAAGCTCCCGAGACAGCTCGTGATATCAATGATGCGTTTGGCCCAGGAACCACTAACGAACGTGTGGCACAACGGTGGTTCTAGAAATTTCGCAATGGTGACGAGAGCCTCGAAGATGAAGACGATCGCGGCCGGCCGACTGCGGTTGATAACGAACATTTGAAAGCCTTAATTGAAGCCGATCCTCGCAAAACCACGCGAGAAGTTGCTGTTGAACTCGAGGTCGACCACTCAACAGTCGTTCGCCATTTAAAGCAAATAGGGAAGTCAAAAAAGTTGGATAAATGGGTGAACGATAATCAAAAAATCGTCAAAAAACGACATTATTTTTGCACCAACCTAATACCATGACATTTATTTCTGTTTGAATTCTCAGTTCTTCAATCTTTTTTTTTCTCACTCTTCGATTTTCAAAGGTTTGATTTAAATAAGACAACCATTTTAACTTTATGGTCATAACATTCAACATTTCATTGAATTATTTGCACTTTCTTCAATTCTTCCTTCCACTAAATATCACACATACTCGTCATCTGTAAAACTTCTCTTTATATACAGTATTTACATTATTCGGACTATTGTCCTCATCTTTGTCGCCATATTTATCACAACGTTTCGGCCGATGTACGCTCCGGCCTTCTTCAGGTGGTTAGAATTTCGAACTGAACTGGAGTAGACTGTTCTAGTTCCACGTGCCATGTCTGATGGATGTCAGTTATCAGTTATCTCCTGCTAATTTTCCCTCTGAAAGTTCTCCACTGCCTTAACCGGGTATTGAACTCACACGTGGAAGCAGATTCATAAACAAATCGAAATTAAATATATATTTATTTTCGTTTTAACACGCTGCATAAGTCGTAATTTATTTATTTTAATCCTAAAAACAATGTAAATTTCTAATTATTTTAAGGTTTCATTTTTTTCTTATTTTACTGTTTTATTTTTTTCCTTACTAACAGTAATTATCAGTTGGGGAGATGAAACTTGAAAAGTAAAAAAAAAAAAAAAAAAAAAAAATAGAAGGGGAGAAAAACCGGAAAATATATAAATATCTTCCGAGTATCCGACGAATATTCACATAAAAAAAAACAAAAAAAAAAACAAAAAAACAAACCGTGAGCAACTTAAATAGAGCCGCACCATTGAAATTGGCTGTTGGTCAACTTCCAATCAAATGCGTGACAGAAGGTTATGGTTTGCCTATAATATAAATAAGTGTCTGCAGACTGTTAATTTAGATTGGGAGCGCATCAGAGACTGATCAGCTCTGATGGGGTCGACTTGGTGAAGGGAGTATGATGTTTGAAAAACTCGAAACTGCCCAATGACCCAATTCAGAACATCAATGACAACGCCATCTAACGCTAAAGCGCGTATATTCAAAGTAAATTACCCCCAAGTTTCGATTTCTGTTTTAAATTCAAATCATTTTCCTTATGTCTTCCAATAGATTAAATATCTTCCATATCTGTCCTCATGATACATTGCTTTTTGCTCTCTACACAATTTCTTTTTATTCTTTGTTAACACATAGAGCTTCATGCTCTTTATTTGGCTGATATCTTTAGCTGTTTTCAAAGAACTCCTCTTGCATTGTCCAAAAGACAAGTATCTTCCAGATAGCAGTTGAAACTGACGTATTTTTCCATAAACTGTGACTATTTTGCTAAGAGACTAACTTCTCATATGAAAACGTATTTCACATAAATTTTCACTTTCCAAAATAATAATTCTTATTTAGAGATGTGATACCGTGTAACCCGGATATAAGAGAGTTGTCGGGACCGGGGAAGAAGTCTCTTATATCCGGGTTTGGTCTATTTAATATACATTAACACAGGCTCTAATTTGGGACCAGGGAACATCTCTCTTATATCCGGGTTACTCTTATATCCGGGTTACTCTTATATCCGGGTTTCTTATATCCGGGTTACACTGATGGACAAAATGAGGTTACAGTTTAAATTGAAATCAGGAGGTTATGGTTTAATTCTTCGGTTGTTCATACATATACGTCTTAAAACTGAGTGTTTACATAATTTATTGATCCTTTCAGATTAAATCTGCTTTGTAGTAAGCCAATATTTTGACTATTCTTTGAATTTAATCAAACCAAAATCCGTATTTTTAAATATTTTTTTTCGTAACGTTATGTTTTTCTTATTACAACTTCTATATACTATGTCCCTTTAGGATGGGGGTGCGATCATGGCTCTCCTCAATTTCTTGTCCTTTGTAGATTTTTAGTAAAGCTTATCATTTTTCTATCTCTCCTAACCCCTGTTCTGTTAACCATATAAACAAGGACGTTAAGTAGGATATGCGCTGCTTTCCTCTATACCTATTGCTTTCAGTATCCAAATCACTGTAAATTTTTCTAAGCCCTCTTTTCTCATTATATGACAGACATTTCGACTCTTTCCATTGCTTATTATAAGTGTCCTTTTTGTTTCAATTTTCCCTCGGATGAGAAGTAATTATTATCCTGTAACCATAAGATTAACTAATCTTTCCACTCAGCGTCCTGGGTATGACGATAAACTGCATCCGCGTAGGGGTAAGACGATAAACTACGTCCAACAGCAGGGCGTTTGATCAGGAGGCTTTGAGGAGCGTGGAAACACCTCTTAAGTGCTGGTATTCCCAGGTACACTCTGACCTGGGGTGGTAGCAACTGTTAGGGTCTCAGCTATGGGAAAATAGTTATCCCCGAAATTGTGGTAAAAAGCATTATAAAAGTGTAAAAATAGGTTTTAATGGCAGAAATAATTTGTAAAAAAGTTATTACCAGAAATAAATTTTTGAAGAAAAAAAAAATATTACCAGCAATCCGTTTTTGAAAAAAATAATATTACCAGCTATACGTTTTTGAAAAAATAATATTACCAGCTATACGTTTTTGAAAAATTAATATTACCAGCTATATATTTTTGAGGAAAAAAATATTAACAGAAATAGATTTTTGACAAAACAAAAACATTACAAAAAAAAAATGTTGTCAGAGGTGTTTATATGCCGTAAAAGAAAACAAACTAAACAAACCAAACCTTTCCATTCAGCTTTCTATAAACTCTAGATTCAAGTCCATAGTGGATATTGTCTTTTTAATATTTTGAAATTTTCAGTCATTAGCAGGCTGTTTCTTCTTTAAAATAAAACGTCACCCTAAACGTAGTTGTTTCATTCTGAAATCTCCTTTTCTTATTCTCTTTTCCTTAGATTTACAATCGACTTATCTCAGAATCCATTCGTTTTAATTTCAATTTTACAATTTTCAGTACAGATTTCTCAACATTCTGCTTGAATCAAGATTTCTTTCTGTCCTCCTGATCTTCAATTTGCCATTGAGGAAACCTGTCTCTTTATACGCCGCTCCTAAATTCATTTAGATTTTAACTCAAATATACTTTGCTCATTTGTGAAGAAACACGGAACATCATCCTTCTTCGTTTAATCTTCATTTATTCTAGTGTGTCTGTATTATTTCATTATCCGCAAAGGATGTAAAGTTTGTTTTTGTTTGTTTTTTAACTTGGTTAAACGGGGTCTAATTTCTAATCCACTGTTGGAAAATCATATAACTTTCTTTTGCTATCAACTCAGCTTCTTTCTCGGATTATTCTCTTAATCTATACACTTTTACATTAGCTTTTCAGTATTTTATTTATACAATTATTGTCATCCTTTAGCAATGAATAAACCTATCCATTCACCCAAATAATCTCATTCTCTAGCCTCTTAATTTGACTTAACCATTTTAATATTAACAACAGTTAATTTTCTATTGTCTTTAACCTATATTCACCTTGTCTGAATTAAAACTTACACCATTTTCCTATATAATTTGACCCTTATGTTTAAATTGCATTCTTGCTTAAGTATTCTCAATATTAGAATAAAAAGTTGGAAAATTTCAGATATATTTCAGTTAAATTCACGCTATCAAAAATTATATAAGATTATAATTAAAATTTAGATCTGTCCATATTTCTGTGAAGTGGTATTATGTACACTATTTACATTATTGGGACTATTGTCCTCATCTTCGTTGCCATATGTATCACGTTTCGGCCTTTCAGTATCTGTCTATATTTCTGAGATGAGGTATTATGCACATTATTTACATTATTCGGACTATTGTCCTCATCTTTGTTGCCATATTTATTACAACGTTTCGGACCTTTAGTATCTGTCTATATTTCTGAGATTAGGTATTATGTACATTATTTACATTATTCGGATTATTATCCTCACCTTTGTCGCCATATATATTACAACGTTTCGGCCCTTCAGTATCTGTCTATATTTCTGAGATGAGGTATTATGTACACTCTTTACATTATTGGGACTATTGTCCTCATCTTCGTTGCCATATTTATTACAACGTTTCGGCCCTTCAGTATCTGTCTATATTTCTGAAATAAGGAATTATGTACACTATTTACATTATTCGGACTATTGTCCTCATCTTTGTCGCCATATTTATTACAACGTTTCGGCCCTTCAGTATCTGTCTATATTTCTGAGATGAGGTATTATGTACACTATTTACATTATTCGGACTATTGTCCTCATCTTTGTCGCCATATTTATTACAACGTTTCGGCCGTAGTACGCTCCGGCTTTCTTCAGATGGTTGGAATGTCGAACTGAACCCTTTATTTCGCTCAGTGGGGTAGATTGTTCTAGTTCCACATGCCATGTTTAATGGATGTCAGTTATCAGTTATCTCCTGTTAATTCCGTCTGAAAGTTCTCCACACAGTGGATAAAGGCATTGGTTAGATCCAGTGACAGGACCCAAAGAGTGTGAGTTCAATACCCGGTTAAGGCAGTGGAGAACTTTCAGAGGGAAAGGATTCACTTCGACATTCCAACCACCTGAAGAAGGCCGGAGCGTACAACGGCCGAAACGTTGTAATAAATATGGCATCAAAGATGAGGACAAGAGTCCGAATAATGTAAATAGTGTAAATTTAGAAAGAGAAAAAAAATATTATAAACCAATAAGAAGCGAATAAGTTTTGGTTTCTTCGCTGTGCATGATATATGTGGCGTGGTCGTAGGGTTGATGCGCAACAGAGCACCTGACCCATTCCCGCCACATATCTATCTGGCTTGAAAGAGTGATATTATTCATTAGTAGCATGTCTTGGGTAAGAAAACCTGGCGGTGACAATCCCTCTTCATATCGGACCACTACCGATGTCCAACTTGACGTGGCAGGTGATTCAATCGGTCTAACCTTAACCGTTGATTTCAACCCATCGACGCCGTCTCATCATTGGACTGGATATACTGCCAACGTTTCAGCCCTATTTGCTTAAATTAGCATACCACCGTTTGAAATTCGATGAGTTATCATCTCTCGTTTAAAGTCACCATTCTTCAGAACCACTTTTTGGAACTGTCCGCATTTTCTGGTGCCACTATTGGTTCCTCATAATTAAGCAACCGAGAGTAAAATGAAATGTATGGCTTGGATTCATTTTTATTTTCTCTCCACGAACGGTTGTGACTAATAACTGGTTTCCAGTGATGAGGTTTAGTCTCTGGGAAATCTTCATAGTTCGAAGCCTGGTCTTCATATATCTCAGGTTTTGTCATTATTTCCATCTCCGAGACTGGCTGTATACAAAGCCATGGAACACAGTATACTTCATTGTGTTAGATGTTGACCCTACAACAAAGTTTATCTTCCTTTTACGCGGTCTTGTTTTTAATTCTGATGCCTGTCTAGCGACTATCCTCACGAGAAAAACTTGGTTGGCTGAACCGGTTTACTCACATATGACACAAACATGCGGTAGGTAATATAGGGTTGCATAATACCATTATCACTGATACAGTGACCGAGCATAAGTTACATACAACACACACACACACATATATATATATATATATATATATATATATATATATATGTGTGTGTGTGTGTGTGTGTGTGTGTGTGTGTGTGTGTGTGTGTGTATGTGTGTGTGTAAATATTTAGAAAAATAGGAAAGAACACGTTAGGTAAATAATCCAGAGTTCTTTAGTATTTTTGTTTCCTATTTTTAAAAAACAGTGCTTCATACAGAAGTAGAGCTTAAATTATAAATGTTTTTTAAAAAAATATGATTCCTACGCTACATAAGAGTTCTCATTTTTCAAAAACAAGAGCCAAAAACAACTTCATTCGTAAATACGCTTTTAAGTAGGCGCACAAGGGGGTCGTCAGTGATGTTTTGACTTGGTTCATCAGGGAGTTTCGGGTCTTTCAACATCATACTCCCCATCACCAAATTGACCCAATCAGGGGAGATCCACCCCTGATTCCCCCTTTCGATTAAACACTAACAGCTACTCTGGCCTTTTTTAAAGAATAAGAGGAAGAAAGACCACATGTTCCGCACATCCGATTGGATGTTAGTAACAACCAATCTGCTGCGCGGACTTAGTTTTAAATGGCCGCGGTTGGGACTGGATTCTTTTCTTATTTCGGTGGATTGCAGTTTCGATGGATAACTGAGGAGGTAATCTTAATATTCCTAAATCTTACCTTATTTCCTTGAGTATTTTAAGGTTTAATTATTTGCCGTTTTTATTTTATACTTTTTTCCTTTTTTTGAAGGGGATACTTGAACTCAACGCTATTATCACATTTTATCGTTAGCCTGTTTCTTAATAAAAATAATATATACAAAAGAGGTAAATGTTCGTATAAATAAAAAGATAAAATAAATTAGACAAATGTCTTACGTTCGAATAAAAAAAATTTTTTTAAATTATATTTATATATATGTATCGCTAAAAAACCGATGACAAACTAATAAAATAAAAATGATATATATATACAAACGCTTTATATGGCAATGATCAAGAGGAAAAACACTATAAATACACTATGTGCGCGTTATGATTCCGATTTAAAATATACAAAAATGTGAAATGTTCGTCTAAAATAAAAAAATAAATAAATAAATTAGACAAAAGGTCCAACGTTCGAATAAGGCCTTACGTTCGAATAAAAATTAAATAAATAAATAAATAGACAAAAAGTCTTACGTTCGAATAAAAAAATAAAATAAAATAAATAAATAAATAAAAAGAAAGGCCTTACGTTCGAATAAAAAAAAAATAAATAAAAAATATGAGAATAATGGGCAAAAAGTCTTACGAGATGTGTCGCGCCGGAACCGCTAAAAAGGTAAATAGTAACTTAAAAGGCACCGCGTATAATACGGGTTTAACATAAAAACTTATTTACAAATAATGCAATTTACAAATTGACGAGATATATTCTTTGGCTGTACTTGTACAATTCAATTCGTGTATTTACTCACATTCGCACGCACCCCCCCCAAAAAAAAAGAAAAAAAAATTATAAATGCTTTTAAATTAAAATGTTTATAAGATTGCCATGTTGCAATTATATTAAAATTATTTACAAATTTACCCGGCTTCATAATTATTTGTTATTTGTTGTCTAAGAGCTATCACGCTTTATCCATAACCATTTTGCTGTCCTTTCTGCTGTATCAGTTATGGTCCGAATCGCCTTTCTTTTGTTAGCACCTACTACGCCAATATCAGTTAGAGCTTTGCATAGGGACCTTGCAACAAAACCCCTTACTCCCACCTCGATTGGCAAACAGCTTGGCTTCCACCCATTGTTTTGGCAACTCGCTAATAGTTCGTCATATTTTAACATCTTCCGTTCGTGGGCTTCTTTTGCATGCTCTTCCCAAGGCACTGTCAGTTCCCACATTATAACCTTTTTAATATTGTTAGAGTAGAACACTAAATCGGGGCGTAATAATGTTTGCACGATGTGATTAGGGAATTTTAGTCTTTTCCCTAAGTCGACCCTTAATTCCCAGTCTGTTGCCTGTGACAGAGTATTTGCTATGTTCTTTTGCTTTTTTTTGGGGGGGGGTTCTCAACATCTCTATGGAACTCTATGGCTCTTTTATCTGTGTTTAAAGTATTGGTGCTGATGGCCATATTAACTATCTTTGCTATCTCTTTTAATATTTCATCATGCCTCCATCTATACCGGCCTTCCGTTAGTACTGTCTTACAGCTACTTAGAATATGTTTTAGGCTTCCTGGACGCGAACACAAGTGGCATAGTGGCGATTCTGTCTCGTACCATCGATGGAGGTTGAAGGGTGTCGTATACAGATTGAATCAGGAACTTTATGTTGGTATCATTTCTCCATATATCTGACCATTTGATTTTCCTATAAATTATGGATTCCCAATTGGTCCACGCACCTTGTTGCCTTAGTCCTACCATCTTTGCCACCCTTTTCTCCTCCTCGCCCTTACGTACTTCTTCTTTTATTAAAAGGTTCTTTTCTTTACCTTTGGCTCTGTCCACCCGAATGGTAGGAAAGAACCCTAGGCCAGCTCGTCCAGTAGCTAGGGCGCCTAATATGGCCTTTTCGCGGAGTCTTTCTTTAGCGACACGCAATGCATTCTCTGCTCTCCATTTTCTTCTTGAGTAGACTTCAATGCCTCCAATTTATGCCATGCCGAGGCTGTATTTCCTGATAACGTTCTCATTTGGAAGTTATTATAGTAATCAGCGATTAAATCAGTAATTTTACTTGGTACGTAATGGCGGTAGAGGGCTTCTTCTACTAGTTTATGTGGTATTGATCCGTAGGCGTTTTTGAGATCTGACCACACCATTGCTATATCGCCCCTATTTGCCTTCGCTTCTTTTGACAATTGCGAAACGACCCCTATATGCTCCATACATCCCGATATTCCTGGTACTCCACCTTTTTGCACAGAGGTATCTATGTACTTATTTTTAAGAAGGAAATCTGCCAAACGTCAGTTTAAGATGCTAAAAAATATTTTACCCTCTGTGTTCAACAGGGAGATGCATCTAAATTGGTCTATCCTTCTGGATTCCTCATCTTTAGGGATCCAAATGCCTTCAGAGTGTCTCCATTGTCCAGTTATTTTTCCTCTTCTCCAAATAACTTTCAATAACTTCCATAACATCCGACGGAGCTTTGGACAACGTTTGTAAACTATATAAGGCACTCCGTTTGGACCTGGTGTGGAGGCCGTTCTGGCTGCTTTAATAACTGCGTTAATTTCCATCCAAGTTGGTTCTTTCACGTCAAAAGGCGTTAATGGTTCATTAGGGATTATCAGGGACGCATTTTCTACAAATTCTAGCTGTCTGTTTGGATCACTCAGAGTTTCTTGTAGGAAAGCATTAATTTCACTAGGGGTACTCTCCAACTGACCACTTCGTTTTTCCCTTAACAGCTTCTTTGTGAAATTGAATGGATTTGAGAGAAATGCCATACGTTTCTTTGCCCTTTCTTTCCTCCTTCGTCTATGCCATTCTGCTCTACGTAAAGACTTAATTCTTAAACTAATTAGGTCTCGAAGCTCCCGTAAGGGTTGTCTCTCTTCGGGTTTCGCGCTTTTAAATTGTTTCCGAAGAGATCTGAGATCCGACCTGAATTATTTAATCTTTAGTTCCCTCCTATTTTCTTTGCTAATATCCTTCTTTCCCTTCCGCTCCTCATATCCAAATTTCCCTGCTGCGTAACTAGTGATAATTTTTGACATTGTCGCTAGTCGTTTATCCACCGAACCTCTTGATGTTATTTGAATGATCTCGCTGATGTCCACGTCGAAATCCTGCCAGGCGTGTTTGTTACTGGCTGGTGGCCATTTATCTTTCTTCGAAATGGAGCATCAGGCACAGCTTGAACATCTGCTTGGGGGGACTGGGCACTGTGGTGAGCTTCCCAGCCCTGCACCTCCTGCGTCTCACCAGGAAAAATTCCTATAATTATCAAAACTAAATTGAATTAAAGTATCAAGCCCTGTTTCATCCTCAAGCGAAAATTTAGGAATATATATATATATATATATATATATATATATATATATATATATATATATATGTGTGTGTGTGTGTGTATTTAGGCAGCAATCCTTCTTTCATGCACATTTCATTGAATACGACAGATAATGTGCTTTTATTTAGTTTCTTTAAACAATTTCTCATGCGATCTAATAATATTTTCTTTTCTGATGATAAATTATGTAAAAACTGTCCGATGTTCTTTCGGCTATAAATTTATCCATTTTCAAAGATTAAATATTTTAACTGTTAAATAACAAATAGTTTGTTGTATGAATGTTTTATAAAATGTTTTCATTTTTCAAGACACGGTCAAGATATTGTGCCCAGGTTCAAAGTTAATATTATTAAGTATTGTTTTGGTTTTTGGTTTTATTAATAAGGCTTCCATTGTTTTTAGCCTTTTTTGTAGATGATGCTATAATATAAGTGACGTCAACAAGTATGTTACGAATAGTGTCCGGTAGGTCTCCATGAATATTTAAATGAAATCTAATTAAGCTATTGTCAGCAAGATGTAGAGTGAGTCTGTGTGTCAAACATGTAGTGTGGCTTACATAATTATTTACGAATTTTGATTGATCAGGAATACAATCCCTTAATGGGCATTTAAATTCGTAAATAACATTTGCTCTATATGTGTGTGTCTGTGTGTTTCTGCCGTAAAACTTATTTCCCTATATATATTTTTAGCAATAAAATAATTTTTTTCACAATTCTGAATGGGAAGTTCTTAATTTAATTAAAACAAAACCGGTAATTTCTACAAAGCATTATCATAAGCCTTTTATTTTTCGTTCTTACAATTGACACTATATTATTCAGGTTTGAGGTAATTATTTGTAAGTAACAATAAAATTAGGCAATTCTTCCATTCACCTTTTCACCTGATTTTTGTGATTTTTTTCTATTTTAGATCTTCTACATTTTCCACTTTGCAATATTCATCCCCCTCCTAGCCTCAAAGTAAGACTCAGATTATTAGGTAAATCAACTGATTAAGTTTTACTTCCACTCACTTCAAACATTCACCCATTCTATCATAAGTCTTTATTCGTCCACTCTATTGTCTTGCTTTGTGCATCTAATAGTACTCCAATTCAAACCACATCTCAAACGAGACTAATTCATCGCTAAAGATGCTAGAAAAATGGGCGGCTCCCTATCCCGTCCTAGAAAGTATCTGAACTCCACCTGCCATGCTTTATAGTTATAAAAATCAGACTGGAGTAAAAATGGATTAATGCTATTACATCTGGACTGGAGCTACCAAATAAACTTTCCAGTCTTGACAGAGTTCAAAATCGTGTACGCGATTATTATTTGTAGGTGATGAATTGGAAAATCGAATCTAATTTACCGAGGCTTGACACTTCCTCATTCAATTCGTATTCTATTTGAAATAATGACATTTCATTCGGTCAGCTTCTCCCAAAGAATGTGACATAGACACCCAAGTAGATGTTTTCTCGACCACTACAATCCTAACCTCTTCATGTTCAGATTCAATCTTTCTCTATCCAACGTAACATCATATTCTGCAATTTTTTCTTTCACCTCTTACAAGAATCTCATTCAGTAAACGTCTATACAGAGTGATTCTTCGGCAGTGTATTGTATGAACTATAGCGTAAATAATTTCAGTGCAAATCTTTTCCTGATTCGTTTTCTATATGACCATAAACTACTGTTATTTATCCTTTAAGTTCTGTCCATCTATACAGGGTGTTGCAGCAAAATCCGACACTTGATACAAAGAAAACGAAATAGGCAATAAAAACAAAAGTTGTATGTGCAGAGACACGAGAATTTGACAAGTAAGTAATGTTTTTCTCTCTACTTTTTTCCAGGATGGAATATGAGCGCTGAGCAGCGGTAGTAGATTCTTTGTTGCAGCAAAATCCGACACTTGATACAAAGAAAACGAAATAGGCAATAAAAACAAAAGTTGTATGTGCAGAGACACAAGAGTTTGACAAGTAATGTTTTTCTCTCTACTCTTTTCCAGGATGGAATATGAGCGCTGAGCAGCGGTAGTAGATTCTTTGTTGCAGCAAAATCCGACACTTGATACAAAGAAAACGAAATAGGCAATAAAAACAAAAGTTGTATGTGCAGAGACACGACAGTTTGACAAGTAAGTAATGTTTTTCTCTCTACTCTTTTCCAGGATGGAATATGTACGCAGAGCAGCGGTAGTAGCTTCTTTTAGCGTCGGGAAGAAGCCTGCGGAAGTGATGGCCTGGTTTGGCTTCAAGAGGACCATGGTCATGGACATTTTGAAGAAGTGGAAAGCGTGTGAGAATAAGAACGAGTTTACTGCCAAAAGAAAGGCCCACAACGTTCGCTCTTTGGCCGTTAGGACCAACGAGTTCGTTGCCGCCGTCAAGGAGACAGTCGACAATGATGGAAACCAAAGCTACTCCAAGATGGGCTGTCACAAATTGAAGATTTCTCCGAACGATCAAGAAGGATATTGGTTCCTCCTGCTACTGCAAGTCTCGTAGCATGCTCATCACGAATGCATGCAAGTCAAGGTGGCGGCTTTGCTGAACGAGTTCAAGCAAGAGTCCGCCGTATTGGTGAGGTTCTTCTCTGATGAAAAGAATTTCACCCAGGAGCAGACGAGCAACAGTCAGAACGTTAGGTAGAACTGCAGAGACATCGAGCAGGTTCCCGTCGTGAAGCATACAAAGTTTCCCTCATCCGTCATTCTCCTTGGTGTCATCTCCAGCGATGGGGGACTTCATGCCTCCATTCTTCTTTCAAAATGGCCTCGGAGTCACCGCTGATATCTACCAGGAGGCGCTGAGGAGAGTGGTGAGGACTTGGATGGACAAGATCGCCGCTGGACGCCCCTACGTCTTTTCAGCAAGACTCCGCTCCTGCACACTAACTAAAATTATCAATAGTCATTTATTTCTGCATGGCATTTTATGTCTCAAGTATCAGATTCTCTTCTCTTTTCATAGGACAGCATTGCACATATTCAACCAGACTGACCTCATATTTTCAATCAAACTTTTTAATTCTGTTCTGGCATTTTTAAACTTGTTCACCTTCTTCAGTCTAATCTCTTCCCTCTTCTCCATTCATGAGTCTTTTTCCGATTCTAATGACGTAATTCTGCAATTTCTATACACACGTTTCATTGGTTGTTCCCAATGTGAAGACGGAATATCAGACATCCTGCCTTTTCAAATGCAAATAAATATTGATTCATTACTAATGGGTTACCAGTTAATGATTTTAAAGTTTTCTTTTATTTTGACACGAATGAATCTTAATTATTCGCTTTTGGAAAAACATTGAAAACATAATCAGAAGTAGCATCATTAATCAGGGTTTTTTTCCATTGCATATATTGTTATCAAGATGATGGCCGAAATTTTGCCTCGCAAGAACTCTTCACCTTGGTATAAGATAGTGAAGACCAGCCTCAACCCATTCCCCACTTTCCCGTCGTGTGCCATAATTGTATTAATTTAAAATAAATCTCAATATTTCATCGTACTATTGGTCATGCTAGGTACCTAAACATGAATCTGTACACAATCCGCTTGAGTCGGCTATTGGCTGAAACGTTAGTAGCGTTGTGAAATTATTATTATTATTATCATTTTTATTTTCTTTGCTTTCTGGCGTTTACACATTTCTTTCCGGGTCCCACCCAGGGACCTAAGGTTAGAAATGGCATCATGACACTTTTCACTGACAAAAAAAAAAAATAAATAAAAAAAAAAAAATAAAATAATTACATAGATAGAGCCCTTCGTAAAGTGTGGGCTGTACTTGTCAGAACAATTTTTTGTATCTCCTTGAGGCATGGGCTTCCAGGAATCCCTGCAATTAGTCTACTGCAATCTTTTCCAACCAGTCCTAGGGCTCCAACTACAACAGGGATTGTTGATGTTCCCATATGCCACATTTTCGAGACCTCTATTTCAAGGTCCTTGTATTTTGACAGTTTTTTGAATATCTTCAAAGATACATTGCAGTTAGCAGGGACTGCCATATCAATAAGGAGGCACCGTTTTTGTTTGTGGTCTTTAATAACAATATCTGGGCGGTTGGCCTTGATTGTTCTGTCAGTGTGAATTGTGTAGTCCCATAGAATTGTAACAGGTCCTATCTCCGTAACTGGGTCTGGGTGGTGTTGGTACCAGTTTCTTTCAGTTTCCTTCCCGTAGAAGTTGCAGATTTTCCAGTGCAGATATTGGCCCACTCTGTCATGTCGGGTTTTATATTCAGTGGGTGCCAACATCGTGCAACCTGATACAAGATGATCAATCGTTTCTGGATATTTATCACAGAATCTGCATTTTGGGCTGACACAATATTTTAGTATATGTGCTTGATAATTCCTAGTTAGCAAGCATTGGTCCTGCGCAGCAAGGATAAAACCTTCAGTTTCCGCTTTCAACCCTGCACTGCGTAGCCACTGATGGGTACGGGTTTTGTCTACATCAGCTTGTTTGATACGGGCAGAGTATTGGCCATGAAGCGGTTTATCTTGCCATCGCTTCTGTATCTGGTCGGTTGCATTCGTCTTTGCTGTCTTTTTCAAGTATTTTGCAGTTTCAGCCGGTGTATTGTGCTGTAGTCGCATCTCTACGCCCATTTGAAGCTCCAGTTTGAATTTGTTGGCTTCTTTCATTACGGAGTAAAGACGCTTACTACTTTCATGTTCCTTGACGCATACCATCATCCAGTCTTCTGTAGTTTCCAAGTATTTTTGGAGGCCAATTGTTGTAGTTTTGTAGGACAGTTCTAGTTGAACTAATCCTCTGCCTCCTTCGGATCTGGGCACATACAGACGATCAACATCAGCTTTGGGATGATGCATGCGATAGCAAGTGAGAAGCTTCCTCGTTTTGGCGTCCATTCGCTTAATTTCAGCTATGGTCCAGTTAAGGACATTAAAGCTGTAATGCACCACTGGGACAGCCAATGAGTTTATAGCTGATATTCTATTTTTTGAGTTTAGTTCAGTATTTAGTATCAGACGAACACGCCTGTAGTACTCTTTTCTTATTTTTTCTTTCATTTGGGGGTGTTGTATGCCATCTCCTTCGCTAATTCCTAGGTACTTATAAGCTTCTTCATGCTCCAATTCCCTAATCTTTGTGACAAAATCTAAATCTATTGAGGGTGTTTCTGTAATTCTACCTTTCTTCTTCTTCTTCATCTTCTTCTTCTTCTTCTTCTTCTTCTTCTTCTTCTTCTTCTTCTTCTTCTTATTATTATTATTATTATTATTATTATTATATTTCCTTTGATTTCTGATGTGTACACATTTCGTTCCGGGTCCCGCCCAGGGACCTAAGGTTAGAAATGGCATCATGACACTTTCCACTCACAAAAAAAAAGATGTTTTACATAGATAAAGCCCTTCGTAAATTGTGGGCTGTACTTATGAGAACAATTTTTGTATTTCTTTGAGGTATGGGCTTCCAGGAAATCCTTCACTTAGTCTACTGGAATCTTTCCCAACCAAACCTAGGGCTTCAAATACAACAGGATTTATTGATGTTCCCATATGCCACATTTCTGAGATTTCTATTTCAAGGTCCTTGTATTTTGACAGCTTTTTGAATATCTTCAAAGATACATTGCAGTCTGCAGGGACTGCCATATCAATAATGAGGCACTTTTTTGTCAGTGGTCTTTAATAACAATGTCTGGGCGGTTAGCTTTTATTGTTCTGTCTGTGTGTATTGTGTAGTTCCATAGAATCGTAACAGGTCCTATCTCCGTAAGCGGGTCTGGGTGGTGTTCATACCAGTTTCTTTCCCGTAGAAGTTGCATAGTTTCCAGTGCAGATATTAGCCCACTCTGTCATGCCGGGTTTAATACACAGTAGATGCAATATCGTGCAACCTGATACAAGATCTTCATTTTGGGCTAACAAATATTTTAGTATATGTGCCTGATAATTTCTAGTTAAGCATTGTTCCTGTGCAGCGAGGATAAAACCTTCAGTTTCGGCTTTCAACCTGCCCTACGTAGCCACTGATGGGTACGTTTTTTTTCTTTACGTCAGTTTATTTAATACGGGCAGAGTATTGGCCATGAAGCGGTTTATCATGCCATTGTTTATGTATCTGGTCGGTTGCATTTGTCCTTGCTTTCTTTTTTTAAGTATTTTGTAGCTTCAACCGGTGTATTTCTGCACTCCATTTTGAATTTGTTGGCTTCCTTTATTACGGAGTAAAGACGCTTACTATTTTCATGTTCTTTGACGCATACCATCATCCAGTCTTCTGTAGTTTCCAAGTATCTTCGGAGGTTAATTGTTGTAGTCTTATAGGACAGTTCTAGTTGAACATATTCTCTGCCTCCTTCGGATTTGGCCACATACAAACGATCAACATCAGCTTTGAGATGATGCATGCGGTAGCAGGTGAGAAGCTTTCTCGTTTTGGCGTCCATTCGCTTAATTTCAGCTATGGTCCAGTTAAGGATATTTTAGCTGTATTGCACCACAGGGACAACCAAGGTGTTTATGGCTGATATTCTGTTTTTTGATTTCAGCTCAGTATTTTGTACCAGACGTACACGCCTGCAGTACTCCTTTCTTACCTTCTCCTTCATTTGCGAGTGTTGTATGCCATCTCCTATGCTAATTCTTAGGTACATATAGGCTTCATCATGTTCCAGTTCCCTAATCTTTGTGACAAAATCTAAATCTATTAAGGGTGTTTCTGTAATTCTACTTTTCTTGAATGTAACTTTTGCACATTTATCTAATCCGAAGTCCATACCTATGTCGTCACTCAAATATTTTACAATGTTGAAGAGGCCCTTCAGCACATTGTTGTCTTTGGCAAAGAGTTTGAGATCATCCATGTAGAGTAGGTGATTGAATATTTTCTTATTTATTTTGTAACAATAGATGCTGTTGTTTAGTTCATGCGTTAAGAGGGGTTAAAGACAAACAAAACAGAAGGGGTGACAGAGAGTCTCCTTGAAAGATTCCACATCGGATATTCAGACGGTTGGATATGGCAGTGCCCCTGGTGTGACTAAGGTATAGTTTGGTGTTCCACATTCCCATGCTGTGCTTAAGGAAATTTAATACCACAGGGGAGACTTTGTACATTTTCAAAGTCTGAAGGATCCAAGAACGTGCTAAGATTTCTACGTCGCCTCCTGTAATTTTCCTGGATCATTTTTTTAAATCAGTAGTCGATATTTGCAGCCATATGAACCTCTCCTACATCCCTTCTGTTTCAGGGGAAGAATGATGTTTGTTTCGAAAAAGGATACTGGCTGCTCTTCCTGTAAACCCCACTATAATTGATCACATGATTAGCTACACTTTTCACATTATTGGGTGGTTATTATTATTATTATTGTTGTTATTATTATTATTATTAAGCGAGACAACAAAGACTAGGAAACTGATGTTGGTGTACGAATATACGAAGCCCAGTATACAGATCATGACATCCAATGCGTGAAATGTGTTCCATATTGGGACAGGTTTTAATAAAATCAGCGCATTTGTGGGTGGATACGTTCAGTCGATTGTAAGTCCTAAGTCGCTTTGTCACCCCATCTTTCAGACTAAAAATTAAATCACCTACACACGGCTATGATGATTTCCCACTGTTCAAACTCTTTTTTCTGGCTTCAGTAGGATGATCACAACTGCAAGTGCATTTTAAATAGTTCATACTCGAAGAAATAAATCTGGTCCGTGCTTTTACCACTGGTCTGGTCGTTTGCACAGTTCTCGATGAATCTTCTTTCCACCCCAGTCATGACTATTGTATTCTTTCGGAGATAATTTGTTACATTCATTTATCAGGTGGGCGACTGTCAACTTTATTTACACACAGTCAACATTTGGTATTCCTACGAGGGTCGGCTGGATAGTTCATAGGCTGACCAAGATATAAATGTGAGTAGATGAAAAGATATGCAAGTGTCCCAGAATACAACAGCTGACCAATCAGTTGTTGTATTTTGGTTCACGTGCCTAAAATCTTAGTCGATCCTCTTGTCATGAATTTACCTTCAAACCAGTAACCACCGGTGGTCTTTAGCAGGAGTTAAGTGACAGAAAGTCATTACAATATTCTAGAACTCTTCTAAATATTATAGTCTTTTTTCCTGATTTACAATTTCTCTAGCTTTATCTATTTCAAGCGCTCCGATAGGAATTTACACTACTGTGAAGTGTTTTATAACTACTAAGCATGACTAACTTACTTATCATTCGTCACTTTCTTTCAGATCTAAACCAAGAAATTAACAATCTGGTATATTTTTTTTTTTTTTTTGTTGCTGATTGCTCCATTCATTCCTTTGATCTAGATGGGGAGGTATTTTTGAATATCACAGAATATTTTAGTTCGTTTCGTAAGTAGTGTTAGTTGATTTGAAGATATAATATGTTTGGAAAATATGAAACAAACAAATTGGTTTCGGTATAGAATATAGAGAGATATACTTACTGTAATGAGTCCTGTAGATAGGTGCGTATAGATAATCTCAAGCTGCAAATATTAAAAAAACATGGTTATTTTATTATTAAAAAAATGAGTGAAATTCGCGGAATCCGTATTTCAAGAAAAATTTATTTTACAATCACAAATTACGAAAGTAAAAATTATATAAGAAATAGAATGTTACAAATTAATTCTGGAATGATAAAAATAGACTTTCGAATGATATAGACATGATGAATGTTGATTTCAGAATCTGTCTATATTTACGATATGAGGTATTATGTACACTATTTACATTATTCGGACTACTGTCCTCATATTTGTTGCCATATTTATTACAACGTTTCGGCCCTTCATTATCTGTCTATATTTCTGAGTTCTCATCTTTGTCGCCATATTTATTATAATGTTTTTGCCCATCAGTACCTGTCTATATTTCTGAAATGAGGTATTGTGTACACTATTTACATTATTCCGACTATTGTTCTTACGTTTGTCGCCAAAGATGAGAACAATAGTCCGAATAATGTAAAGAATATTGATTTTTGTCAGTAATCAGTGGTATCTCTGGAAATTACGTATTTTAAAAATTATATAAATTACTAAAAAACTATATTGTAAACCACGAAAGTAGGTGAATATAAAAAACTGAGCCAAGCAGAGTAACAGAATGGGAATGACAGAACACGGACAGCAATACACAAGTAACTGTACAAACTCAAGGAATCAGCACATATACTAGGCCACAAAAATCTCCTGAGCCCACCAAGAATACAATATGGGAACCAGTAATAAGGAGTGCCCGAGAAAAGCGATAATAACAACAAAAGTTTCAATATGAGCTCTGGTAAAAATATATAATGATAACAGCAAAAATTGCAATATGAGCACTGATAAAAATGTTGCTGAAGACATTAGGTTTATAATACCCAGAAATTCATACACAGATATTCTCAAGGACACATGGCACAGTGTAAGGAAATAATTTACAAATTGCAGACGCTCCTCTTTCAACAGTACATTAAAAACTCTATCTCACTTTAGTATGTAGTCGATCATAACTCTCATCCAATTTTTTATTGTCTGTAAATAGCCATGTTTTCGTGGAAAAGATAAGTGATCTCATGTGGCCTGCTTCAGGGTTTGCAATTCAGAGTTTTTTTCTCTTAAAATGGTAAAAAGCCCAATCTACCCTGTTATTTAATACCGTGCTGGAAGTGGGTGTCGAGAAGTCAGGCATAAATGCTATTTCCATGGGTATTTTGCGAATGTGAAATCATCATACTAAGCCGAAATTGTAACTTGACAGCACATTGGATTAAAAAAAAATCGAAACAAAATACTTATTTGGCTAAAAAGTTTATTTAGTTAAGTAGAATATTCATTTAATAAACCGAATGACTTTTTTGACCAACTCAATACTAGACGATCGAGCGATTGTAAGGTTTTATGCATGGAACTTAAAGTTGATTATTCTGTTCTACACGCCAGAGATCATCTTGAGATTGTTAGTATAGAAAAACAAATATTATGAAATGGACAAAGTCCGACAATTATTTTAAGACATTTTTATGTTTATACATTCTTTTTATAAATAAAACATTTAAGTAAATGCTTTGACCAGTGGTGAGGCAAGAGAAATATGATGCTACAGGATGCTGAGAATACTATAGACTAAACATGTCAGCAACAAGAAAGTTTTTGTAAAATGCTAAAAATGTGTCATTTGTACTTAATATCAGAAAAACGCAGTTGAAATTACAAAGCTAGGAGTATATGACACTCACATAAATTATCGAAGGTGGGAAAGGCAGCCGGAAACATCGAGTAATCTACATGTTGAAATTTTGCAAATGGCGGCGGTGGGGGTAGAACAGGGACTGCCAATAATAGTAAGTGGACAAACATTGTGAAGAACTACAAAGGATACGAAGTTGTGGGGAGCGTTGATTGCGCATGACCGGAAGAAATATACTAGATACTTTATTTAGAATTAAAATAATCCTAAAAGTTTGATAATATTTGACCATGGGATTCTATGTGCCGAAGATCATATTGAGAGTGTAAATAAAAATAAAAACAAGTAAAAGCACGACTAAGAAATGATGTATTAAGACAGAAGAAAAAGAGAGAAATCATTAAAACATGACCATGATAATAGCGCTGGTAGTAAACGTGCAATAAATACAAGTTGTAGTGAGAAACGCAACAAATAAAGCAAAATGAGAAAAGAAAAACCCACTATGAAGAAATTAAAATAAAGATGCTACTGAATTCGAACAATCAGGGAATCATGCGGGAGATAACTAAGGAGAAACATCCTAACATTGCAGCGCAGAACAAATGCATCAGGACTAATATCAAAGGTTTAATTTGTGGTGTAACACCCGCACTTAGTTCGCATTAAAAATTTCCAAAATATATCTATATATATGTATATATTTATGTGTAATTATAAATGCTTATTTGTATCTGGCTTGATAAATTTGATAAAATGCACCGTTTTGCAGATATCAATAGTGAAATTTGGGTTCAATCGCATCGTTGCGGTCCCCATTACTCGCGTTGTTTACACGCATTCACTGCGGAAAGCTAAACGCGGACGACTACAGAAAGCTTAGCTCGGAACTGATCTTGTCTAAATTTGTTGCAATTACTGCGCACGAGAACTATTTACGGAGACACGCTCAGTTTGCGCAATGATATCTATACTGATAGCTATTCTGCAGCGAATGTATACAAACAACGCCCGTAATAACTGCCCGCGACGCGAATGTATCCAAACTTTCACTGCTGATAACTCCAAAACGGTAGATTTTATCAAATATATCAAGCCAGATACGAGTGGAACATGTACAATTACTCATAAATGTAAGTATTCTGGAAATCTGTAATGCGAACTGAGTTCGGGTGTTATACTTCAGATTAACATATCAAAGACGATTATCGTTCCTTTTTCCCCATTAAAATGTAAAATTCAATTTCCAAGAAAAGAGATCAGCGTCCAAAGGAACATCCGAAATGAATGTAGAAAGTCGACAGAAAAACAATATTTATAAATGGTCTGGAACATTAGATGCGATAATAAACTAAGCATTGTCCAAATGACTAAGTCTGCGCAGTGTAAACAAATTACAGACGCACAAAACACCGGCTCTTTATGAAAATAATAATAAACAAAAATATTATCGCTATGTTTTGACAGCCAAATCGATCACTTCATCCAAGCGAAATACAAGATCTGATCGTCGTAAACACAGAAAGGAGGAGTTACTAACATATTGTGGATGTGGCTACCTCAGTAAAACAGAGTGAAAACCAAAAAACTATAAAAAGAAATTGTAAAATACCATCGCTTTGTCTGAGATCAGAAAAAACTATGAAATACGAAGTTTAGACGTGTGTTCATAAAAGCTCGCGTACTTTGAACGAAAACAAACAATGTTTCCAGAAAAACAAATGAAATATGAAGAGATTACGGTAATATACGCAAAAAGGAGATTTGAGGAAATTTACACTCATTAAATCTGAAGCTATTAACACGAAACATAAACATGCTGTTGGTAATACTAATAATAATAATAGTGCTAGCAATCAACACCTGTGAAGAAGAAAAATCATAAATGCGAACGGATAGCTGTATTTTAAGAACATCGTGAAGGGTGGGGGAAATATAACGCTGTCAAAGATCTGGAATGGGAAATCAGAAAACTATGCCAAACAGCAAAGTTCTTCCTTTTGTGGTTTGCACATTCGTGCGTATTTCCAAAAATCTTTCTGTTAGACAGGACGCCTGGGGGATACCTGACATCATTTGGGAATGCGTACGTGGCGACACTGCTTGGAAGAGCTCATGTCCTGAGGAAAGTACTGTGACTAAGCTGCGGGTAGGAGAGGATAGCAAATCAAGTAATAATAAGGCATTGCAATTCAAACGCATCGAAAAAAAAGTTGTGGAAGGCTGTAATCACCGAAAGTGGCATAATATGAAAAAAACAAAAAAACAAACAAGAAATATCCTTGGTCAATTTTCAAAAAAAAAAAAAAAAAAAATATTAATAAAAAAAAAGTATTTTGTGAGAAAAATTATTATTCGACTGGAATTCGAACTCGGTTCTCCGATTCCTCAATCCGCTATCCATTACTCCACCGTGCCTCCTTCTTCCCAGGAGTAGCACATAAAAAAATACAGCTTCTTTACAAACTGTAAAATAATGTACATACCTACCGATATCTGATCGATCTTATTCTTATGTTTTTAACGCAACTAATATTTTTACCTCAATGTCAGTATTGAAATGTGTTTATAAAAGTCTATGTGATATTAGAATTCACTTAATCTGATAGAACGTTTCAAGTCTGCTGTTAATAAATTATTATAACAACTCGTCTACAGTCGATCTCTCACAGACGTGCCGTCGCCTCCTCTGTCTTTTCTACAAGTACTTTCACGGTAACTGCTCCGACGATCTATTTTCGCTAGTTCCCAGACTGCTGTCTTTCTTGGTCTCTCAGTTGCTACCAACATGAAGTGAAATGACCATATCGAATCAACTGCTATGTCTACCGTGAGGAAAGTTAGTTTATTGCGTCGTACCAGAATTGTTTGAGATGTCAGAATCCATCTTGCAAACATATAAATCTACCATGCGTCCATGAATTTAATATTGTTTCCCCCTGCCGTATATCTTTCGATTCTTGATAAAATTTAATGAAGCGTCTGTAATGCAACTGATCCTGGCCAGGCATCTCGACTTTATCACCGACGGGAGGGTGACTTCCCTCTGGCTTTTCTATAAATATTTCCATGGTAACTGGTCTGATTATTTGTTTTTTTTACTGGTCTCGCCAACCACAAAAATCTAAACATGCTATTAAAATTGGCAACTAGGATTCACGGTTTTATTGTTGAACTACCTATATGCTACTTGAATTTCTACGTTAACAGTTTCCTTTCTCGCATGTCTCACCTGTGGAACTCCCTCCTAATTTCTTGTTTACCTGATCGCTATAATTTTCAAAAATTTAAATGCGACGTCAATCGAACCCAGTTCCTTTTGTATCGTTTCCTCAAGCCTGTCCACGCTCACTATTTCTATTCTCTTCCACTTCCTATAAAATGGCTTCAGGTGGAATGATAGAAACTAGTCTGATGTTTTTCTTAGATTTCTAGAGATCTTTGACAAAATCAAAACCAGAATCTGAAATGTTAACAGTACTATCGGACTCTTGTTTTCTTTTCAGCTATAATCTTCAAAAATTAAAATGCAGCTTCAATCGTCATTTTTTGACTCCTTGAAACGTGTTCATTTTTGTTTACTATCCAGTTTCTTTCATTCTTGCTAAGCGCTTGCGATTTTTCCACTTTGAATGGAGGTGAAATGGCAAAAAAAAACAAAAAAAAAAACAAACTACGCATCTAGTTTTCAATTCAGTCAAATCTGATTTTCCTCTTGTTTAACTATTCCAAGATGTGTGCTATGTGCTCCCAAAGACACATGGCATAGTAGATAAAGGCGTTAGTTAGATCCGGTGATAGGACCCAAAGAGTGTGGGTTCAATACCCGGTTAAGGGAATGGAGAACTTGGAGAGGGAAATTAAGCAGGAGATAACTGATAACTGATATCCATTACAAATGGCACATGGAACTAGAAGAGTCTACCCCAGTGAGCGAAATAAAGGGTTCAGTTCGACATTCCAACCACCTGAAGAAGGCCGGAGCGTACAACGGCCGAAACGTTGTAATAAATATGGCGACAAAGATGAGGACAATAGTCCGAATAATGTAAATAGTGTACATAATGTCTCATCTCAGAAATATAGACAGATACTGAAGGGCCGAAACGTTGTAATAAATATGGCGACAAAGCTGGGGACTATAGTCCGAATAATGTAAATAGTGTCCAAGATATATTCTTACTAGCTATTACTATAATTTTGAGCATAAAACGAGAGCTAAGTCAGTTTTCTTTTCGTTATATATGCAGACACCAAATATCGCACATGTAAGTATGTTTAGCACAGTGGATAGAGTGTCTCTTAAAATATAATGAATTACTCTATCTGTTAAAAGAAAGCAACTTATGTAAAAATTCGATTGAATAATGAACAACAGACAAAAATTCATAAAGTAAAATAAAACAGGTGTGGGACAAAATAAAACGAAATACTGTAAATGAATCGTCAAGAAAAGAGAACAATTAAAATAAGGTTAAAAAGAGTCTGGCCTCCAAGCAAATTCGAATGAATAAAAGAGGAGGAAAAGAAATGTGAAACAAAGAAGACTTGAGACGTTAATTATTCAAACAACAAAGCTAAAGTCAAATGAGATGGAAAGTGTTTTGGGGAAGAAAGGAAAAGAAATAGAAAAAGTCTACAAAACTATCTATTATTTAATTAAATGCCGGCCTACATTTACATACATGCCAATGCACAAACATACATGTACAACAATTCATATATATATATATATATATATATGAATCAATTAATATATATATATATATATATATATATATATATATATATATATATATATATATATATATATATATATGATTATAATTATTTTTACCGATTCTGACCAGCTTGGACCGACTATGACTAGCCAAGACCAGCTATGAATAGCTTAGACTAACTCTGACCAGCTTGGACAAGTTATGACCAGCTAAGACTAGCTTGGACCAGCGGCCCGAGTGAAAACAATCGGGTCCTAACGTTAAAATCTGACCTTGTGTCATAATCTGACTCAGTGGGGGGGTGGGGTCAAGTAAATCTCTACTTACCTGGCACAGGAATCCGTCCCTGTGCTGTTGATATCACGGCTGCGACTAGCTTGGACCGGCTCTTACCAGCTCGGACCGGCTACGACAAACCAAGACCAGCTATGAATAGCTTAGACTAGCTCTGACAAGCTTGGACAAGTTATGGCCAGCTTGGACCAGCGGCCCGAGTGGAAACAATCGCTATGTTTCTCTGTTTCCCTCATCTCTCGATGTATCCTGTGAGTGTTAAATTCCTTAAGATTTCTTTCCTCATGATGTACTTTCCTATATTTCAGGTCTCCTTTGCAGATTATTGTGCGGAGTTTCTTTTTAGGATCATTTTGGTTGAACTAAATCTTGGTTGTCCTTTTTTTTTTTCATTTTATTTCTTAGGATTATAGCTATTACACAAAAGTCAAACAACCTTTGATTCGTGTCTTATGTTATTTCTTTATCCACCTCATTAGTATCTCATTAAATTGATGAAATTATCTTAATAAAGGTAGTAGAAAAAGACCAGATAGAAGATGCGAGCACCGATCCATCCGTCGGGCGCACATCTCAGTATAATTTTCTCAGTTGCCCCCCCCCGTCCTTTGACAGAGAAGCCCCTGATCGCACTGTGCCCAAAGACAGAGACGCAACTGAGTGATGATAAGCCTGCTTTAGAAGCTCGTCCTTTTTTTTTTCGGATAGCAGAGTCATGGCAACGAAATGGATGCACATTACGTTTTAATTATGCGAACATACGTTGCTTTTGCCGTACAGTATATATATATATATATATATATATATATATATATATATATATATATATATATATACAAATCCAATTATAGGATTGGTGTATACGGAATAAATTCCAATAACCAACAAATACTATTCTTATGAGAGTGCTCAATAAAGTGTAGAGCAAATATAATCAACGCTTTATTCTACATTCAACAAACTTACTTCATAAGACACCAGAAGTGTTGAAACAAAATGTCTATTTTTTGGGATTTTATAATATTTTTATGTTATAATTTTCGGATAAATGATTGTATATATATATATATATATATATATATATATATATAATTGAATTTAGCTTACGCAAGGGAAGAAAGCAAATAAGACACAAGGGGTTTCAAGGTGTGAAAGAATTAGGAATCAGAAACATTACTACGGAGCAAGAGCAATCCAAGTGTAATCTGGAAGACAGTATATAACGATTGACATTACATTTACATTTTGTTAGATCAAAGTTAACGGGAAAGTATGCAGCCGGAAGAGAGTTCCACAACCGAAAAGTGCGAGAAAAGATGCTGTTATCATTGAACTTACGTCCATATCTAATATATATATATATATATATATATATATATATATATATATATATATAATATGCGATGTAGCAGTGAACTACAGAAAATCATATATATATTTGTTATCTAGCTATCTATCTATCTTTATATATATATATATATATATATATATATATATATATGGTGCTCGGTAAAAATGGCAGCAGAAAAAATGGCAACCGTAAAAATGGCAGCGGTAAAAATGGCAGCGGTAAAAATGGCAACCGTAAAAATGGCAGCGGTAAAAATGGCAAAAGTGGATAAATAGGAAAAAATGGCAATTCGACAACAGAAAATTATGACAGTTCGAGAAGGATGGGTCTAAGCTCCCATCCCTCTAGTTTACAATAGGGCTAATACCCCCCCCCCTTTTATTTTTTTTATTAGGTAATAATGTCGTTTTTTGACGTTAAAAGTACGTCAAAAAACGACATTATTACGTCATTATTTTTGCATCAACCTAATAATTGGAATGTTTTTTCTTACAAATAATCAAATTAAACTTTTTTTTATAATAGGAATGTTTTCTTTGAAAATATTTTTTAAATAGTTTATTTATTATTTTTTATAATTGGAATGTTTTCTTTTTGTGTGAAAATACTTTTTAAATAGTTTATATTGAAAACATTTTTAAATACTTTATTCTATTTTTTAAATAGTCTAATAGTAGTTTTTTTATAAATAGGAATGTAACAAAATTTAAGTATATTAAACGTCATAGTAATAATGTATCCAATATATTGTTTTTTATTTGACTGCATTACTGATTCCCACGTGTTCAAACTAGTGAACTTAAAAAAAAACAACTCTAAGTGTACAAAACTGACAAGGAACTTTTTTCCGGTAAACACCGTTTAATATCGGTTTCTGATTTCAATACCGGAAGCCGTCATCAAGTGGAACTATAATTGTTTTTTTTCCAAAGTTTTTCAGTGTGTTCAGACGTAATCGCCGAAAAAGTAAAATCTCATGAGACGGGGGAGCTTTAGCTGAATATTCTTTTTAATTTGACAAACTTCTCATGATTTTCCATTATGTATTGTATCCAAGATTTTAATAAACTCATTGTGAGATATTCATCTATATTTTTTTCTTTTGTCATTTTTTCTTATTTATCCATTTTTGACATTTTTACCGTTGGCATTTTTACCTTGCCATTTTTACCGCTTCCATTTTTACCTAAATTCATATATATATATATATATATATATATATATATATATATATATATATATATATATATAATATTTAAATTCTAGCTATCATTCTTTACCTAGATTATTCATCAATGATTGATGAATTACAAATTTAGCAGTACACATATTCAAACTCAAAATCCAGCAGCCACAGAAGTAAATAACGGAAAATAGGGTAGGAAAAATGGCGCATTGGAATAACTTATAATAATATTAATGATATTAATAAGTTTAAATGTAATATAATTTGTTATCTTTTATACATTTGCCACACTAAATATATATATATATATATATATATATATATATATATATATATATATATATATATATATGTGTGTATAGGTTGTTGCAGCAAAATCCGGCACTTGAAAAAAAGAAATAGGCAATATAAACAAAATTTGTATATGCAGATACCCGACAGTTTGTCAACTAACGTTAGGCAAAACGACAGGTGGATCTGCAAAGACATCGAGGCCGTTCCCGTCGTGAGGGCATACGAAGTTTCTCTCCTCCGTCATGGTCCTTGGCGTCATCCTTCGTTCTTCTTTGAAAAGAGTCTGAGAGCTACCACTGAGATCTACCAGAAGGTGCTGAGGAGTGTTGTGAAGCTCTGGGTGGACGAGATCGCCGCCGGACCCCCCTACGTTTTCCAGCAGGACTCATCTCTGCACACAAGGCCAAGCCGATCTTTATATGGCTGCTCAACAATGTTCTTCACCACTGGTCGCCCGGACTTTTGGCCGCCCACCTCAGCCGACTGCAACCCCCTTGACTATTTCTTCTGGGGCGTGATCACGGCCAGAACACGGTCGACTATCTGAAGGCTTGTGGAGGCGTTCGCTGCTATGGACAAGGACATGGTGGCCAAAGCGTGTGACTCATTTCGCGCCCGCTTTGAGATGGTCATCACCGCCAGCGGCAGTTACATTGAAAAATAATTTAACTCTAATTTTTGCTAAATAAACTATTGGGTCTCTACGACTTTTCTTTTTATCGCCTATTTCGTTTTCTTTTTGTCAAGTGTCGGATTTTGCTGCAACACGCTGTATACATACATACATACATACATGCATACATACATATATATATATATATATATGGGTCCTTCAACAACTATTAAGCAATCCGATTCTGATGGTGTTTTAGCAAATGAAACGCAACCTATAGGAAAACATCTTCGTTGGATAATGTTCATAAAATATCGCCTTTTGAAACAAAACTTTGTAATCCGAGACGATATCAAGCAGCCATTTTTTGTTGCTATAATCGGACACGTAAAATAAAATATATCTACTTTTCTCTGACGATATTTTCCCCTCCATAATACTAAAGTGTAGTAAAATAATTTCATATCTGATATATTGCATTGTGCAAAACATTGAAACGTCGACTTCGAAAGAATTAAATAATTCTTCTGTAATAACTATAGCAAATACCTTTTAATTTTGAAAGAATGAAAAACATGGCGGTTGAATTAATGATAATTGTCTGAATTATAGTTCCATTAAAAGAAGATAAATTATAAAACTGCTAAAGTTGATGTAGCTCGGAGAATTATTGAACTGAACAATTCGAAATGTATACAATATTGGAAACCTTGAAATTTATATCATCGTGAATTAAATGGAACCCATTTTAAAATATTTCTTCTAAAAAATATTTCTATCATTAGCATCAGGGTTTATTTTATATTACTGAAATTTGGTGTAAAATGGCGGAAATTGTTTATGCCTACTTGTAGACAATTGAATAACAATAAACTCGAGGAATCCCTTTAAAAATAACCATATTTAATATATAAAAAGTATTAGGTTGGTGCAAAAATAATTTCGTTTTCTCACATAGTAACATATGTTAAAAAACGAAATTATTTTTGCACCAACCTAATATTATTTTAAATATCCTATACTTTTAGGAGTGCTGTTTAATTACTCACCCAAAGCGTATCACTTACAGTGGAGGTTTGACCTATTTTAAAGAGTAATAAAAGCGACAAATTGTTTCACTGGTGAATAAGAGTTTATTCGTCGGCAATAAAAATACACTTCTAAAAAAAAGATACAAAAACTAAAGAATATACTTTTTATGTTTTCTTTAAATTTGTTTCCGAGTAATATATTTCGTTAAAATGATAAAAATAAGTTTTTTTTTCAGAAATAAATAACTTTACTAAATGTTTTTATTCTGGTTGCTTGAAGTTTATTTACATTAAACTCAGCAGTTCTTCTAAATCAATATTGCGTTTAATTTTTCTTCCAAGAAAGTTTTTATTGCAGTCATAATTTCCTTTTATTGCAAATGTGTTTTGTTTTTAAATGGGTTGCGCATATAAGAAATTATTATTATAATGTCTTGTCTATTATTGACTGGATTTTATCAAAGATTTTTCAAGGTGTCTTTTCTTGTATATATTTCAAATTTAAGGGGAAAACAAATTCCACAAATCATATTCAGTTATGATTTCCATTATTATCGAGAATCAAAATTATTTCTCCTGAGCAAATTCAAATATTTCTCTCAGTCATTTTTATTTTTGATTTCTTTCGAGCACTAAAGTATTAATCCAATGTTCGATACATCATCATAGAACATTATTTACATTATTCGGACTATTGTCCTCAGCTTTGTCGCCATATTTATTACAGCGTTTCAGTATCTGTCTATATTTCTGAGATGAGGTCTTATATACACTATTTACAGTTGCCATTTTAATCACAACGTTTCGACCGTTGTTCGCTCCGGCATTCTTCAGATAGTTGGAATGTCGAACTGAACACTTTATTTCGCTCACTGGAGTAGACTGTTCTAGTTCCACGTGTCATGTCTAATGGATGTCAGTTAACAGTTCTCTCCTGTTAATTTCCCTCTCCAAGTTCACCACCGCCTTAACCAGGTATTGAACTCACACTCTTTGGGTCCAGTCACTGGATCTAAATAACGCCTTTATCCACTGTGACATGTGTCGGAATAGTGTAAATAATGAACGTAATAACTCATTTCAGAAATATAGTGATATATCATCATAGAAGCATGAAATTTATCTGCCCATTTGGTATTGTCCGTATTTTGTGAGCAAGTCAAAAAATTTAAATACATGATTTGCATACAGATTATCACTGGTAAATCTCTATACAAAAAACCGCAAACACACGTCTGCTAGTCTTGATGCAGTGAGGATTTCTGCATTCACGTTCTTTATATGAAAATACGCTCATTCTTCCTCGATAAATATTGCTAATTATATATATATATATATATATATATATAAGTAACGAAAATCTTGGTAATCTGTATGGATAATCCTAAGGTGGATAAAATCCGGAGAGCTCAATGTGAAGTCAGACCGAATAATTTAAAGAAAAAGCAGCTCACTTTAACGGTCGATTAGTTATAATCTGTTTCAGCAAAAACGTTATTTTTCTCTGGATCATCAGACTTAAGTTTCAGGAGTGAAAAAATGAATTTCAAATTTACACATCTGAAGGGCAGCATGAAGCTTATATAAAGTGACATAGAGGGTGATGAGGAATAGTGTGAGAGACATGATCAAGTTTAAAGAGGGAAGGGAATGTTTTTAAATTTATTTTTATTTTTAATACAATACATTATATTGAGGATGACGGGGTAAGGATCAGATATATATGTATATAATTTTGTACCAAGGCATAAAAAAAAACATAATTTTGTACACAAAACATTAAAAAATAAGTAATTAATAGATTAAAATTTATATAAATAAAATAAATAATTAATAGTTTATAATAATAATGATTAATAGATTATAATTCATAATATATATATATATATATATATATATATATATATATATATATATATATATATATATATATATATATATATATATATATATATATATATTATAATTTATATAAATAAAAAATAAGCAATTAATATATTATAAATTATATTTCTTGTTTTATTAGGTACAACTGTTAAACAGACACAACTGTGTCTACTATTTAAAAATGGCAAAGTTAACATCTGCTGGCCTATATCTTCGAATGTCTTAATAAAGAATTTCTATCTCCCCGTAGCAATCGAACCTGCGTCCCCCTTTTTTTTTTATTGAAAACACAGTTTAACCAGTTTTTTTCTTACCGTTACGCTGCATAGATTCTGCCAGTTAGGAAATTACAGACTCAATTCCATTTTTAACAAGAGTAATTTAGCTTTGGTTCATCCGTAGCCTAAGGGCAACGCCCGCCCTCACAAAACATGACTTTCAGAGAAAAAAAAAGTGAATGCGAGTTCATTGACTGTCGATGGGTACATTTTCTATAATATGACTTTCGATGATCTAGTGCGGTAAACGGTAATTTCACTGTTTGTAAGTAAACAGGGATGGCTACCCACCTATGTGGATCCACTAAAGTAACTTTGAATATATATATATATATATATATATATATATATATATATATATATAAAATAAAAAAGGCCAAACACTAATATTACAGGGCTATAATTTATTACATTGGAATCGTAATCACGAGCCAATTCCTCAGATCTACACATTCAAAAAGAAATCGGAAAATATAACTCCAGGTGCGCATGTCGTTCGACAATTCTTTTGTTTTCACCATTTTCTTGCAGTAGTGACAACAGAATAGCTGCAGTGTCTCAGAGCTGTTATCTAATAGCCAGTTGAGTGACGTACAGTGCTGTCATTGGTCGACATATCACATCATATCAATATGGATAGGAATCATGACGACACGTCTCTTCTAGCATAATATTTGCATTGGTGTTAAATACTTTTGCATATGGGTTATTTTATTTATTGTTAATAAATGTTTCTCAAAACAGTGGTTTTAAATTTTCCTTCTATGTTTAGATCGACAATGTTCGTTTAAATATTTCCAATAAGTTTCGTTGAAATTGATCTGTTATTTTTTGAGATATGTAAGAAAAACAAATGTGTTAAATACTTTTGCTACCCACTGTATATATATATATGATTACCATTTTTACCAAAAAAAATTTAAAGACTCTCCTGTATAAGACTCCTTAAGTAACTTTTCCCTTTTTTGACTGTGTGTTTGTCTATTTAGCTCTCTGCAGATATATTCTGAGATCTTCAAAATACAGACACACAAATATATATATATATATATATATATATATATATATATATATATAGAGAGAGAGAGAGAGAGAGAGAGAGAGAGAGAAAGAGAGAAAGAACAATAAAAAGTATTGAAAAATTAAAATCTTCAGACACAGTGGGTTGTATATTAATATTCTTTCATTTTTATTATTATTTCATTTAGATTCTTCGTCGAGTTTCGTCCAAAATGGCCATCATCAGGAGAGAAAAAATTCTGCTTGCTGTTAGGAGTGAACTACAGAAATAAATGTCTTGAAGAAAATGAACTTTTCTCTGTAGTTTTCATTTCTGTTTTATTTTTATTTATTTTTTTAAACATGAATTTTGGTCAGACCTTGTGTTAGTCAAACAGTCTCTTTTAAGTTGTTATTTAAGATAAGAGCTGGATGGATTCATGCTGCTCTGAATTCCCTTGGTCATTTTGACAGTTTTATTGGTTCCTGGAAAGGGGACGTGTCTCTGTTAAGTGTCTGTATTATTTGGTTCTTAGGAAGTGAGTGAGTATGATGTGTGTAAGTGTGTATATTCGTGTGGGGTTGTGTATAAGTGTGAGGCCTCAACACCTCCGCAAACATGTCTGTTTTGTGTGTCTTAAACCGGACCATTATAAATATGCTACTAAAGCAGTATCTATTAGTTTCGTTGAGCCTTTTGCTTTAAAAAGATTCTGTGGTAATATTCATTGATAACCTAAGCGCGAGACATTGAATGTGAAAGAGAAAAATTATATATATATATATATATATATATATATATATATATATATATATATATATATGAGTGAGTTTGTGTGCATGCGTGTGAGTGTGTATGTGCGCACGCGCGTATGTGCGTGATTAACCGGGAAAGCCTCATCGTCTTCGTAATATGGCAAACATAAAAGTACTTTCAGATAATTCTCGCTGATACTGGATCCAGAAAACTGAATACATTACATTTTTCCGATATTTTGCACTATATGCTATCGTTTTATGAGAAATAAAGGTGATAAACTCTCACTATATAGACGAGAAGAAATTTGGGTTCGTAGGAAGTGAGTGAGTATGATGTCTGTAAGTGTATATTACTAAGGGCGTGTGTTATCATTTGACTCATTACGGAGTGAGGGAGTATGATGCGTGTATATTCGTGTGGGTGTGTGTATATGTGTGAGGCCTCGACACTTCTGTACAGTAAATCTACCTTAAAAATGAATGAACAGTCAGGAGATTTTTCGCCAAAATAGTGAAGAAATCAAACTATTTTCGTTTTCATTTAAGACTATTTCACGCAATTTACTCTATAATTCAAAAATAAAATTTTGATATTATTAATAATAGCAACAGCATAAGAGGAGCGAGTTAGTTATGCATTATTAATAGTGAAAATTACCTGATCCAAATTCAAATAAAGCTATTAATATCACTAATTGCTATATAAAAAGTAATCTTATATTCATTCTTCTTTTCCAGCAATGAAAGTAACCATTTTTGGCATTAGCTAGGAGACTTATACAGATAATGTTCCTAGTTCAAACAGAATTTTCACATGTAAATGACGGTTTTCACTATATGAAGAGGGAACTGGTAATGATAATATTAGCAATTGCCTTATAAAAAAAAAACGACATTCATTGACCGAGCAGCTTCATATCACTCTTGGTTGAAAGATTCCACTCAAAACCTTTTTCAGGGAATCAGGTTTCTCAAGCTTTTACCGCTCATGGTAGGGGATTTTATTATTAATCTTTTATTTAAAATGGCGTGGAATGGCAAAATCTTGATTATGTCATTATTTTCTCTTCGAGTTACACGTGATATCCATTTTAGTTGCTGCTGAAGCCTGTGCACGTTGATAAAAAACAGATTTGTTCGAACCTTGTGCACAAGTGATACAGATTCATAAACAAAGAGCTGTACCAAGAAAAAGAATACACACCACTTGGCTTATATATATATATATATATATATATATATATATATACTGATGCCAATTCAGTCCGGTTTCGAACCTAGCTAGACGCAACCAGACGTCTAGCAAAACTGATGAGCTGTGATACATCGAAACAGTCTGTGGATAACAACGTATATGCGCCTGAAAAATTTATTTCGGTTGAGCTCTCTGGGGAGGAAGTGTAGGTTTGTAAACGGTGACTATTACGGCTAATAATGCAAGACTCTTCGGAAAATGGAATCGAGTTCTCTCAGTCACTCTGTTTTTATCTAAAAATAAATAGGTTTAAATTCCCCCTCATCCCTGCCAATGGCTTAGTGGTAGAATCTCCGACTGACGCCAATTCAGTGGGGTTTCGACCGGACGTCTAGCCACACTGATGAGCTGTGATACACCGAAACAGTCTGTCTGTGTAGAGTTTTGAGCCACACTGAATTTCTTTAAAAAATGCCTTAAAATAAGATATTTTCTATTTTTTTTTTTTTAAAGAAAAGAACATTTCGGTAACTATTTACTTTTAATTTGACAGAAATAAGCAGTTAAATATGTATAAACATATCATACAGCATCTTCATACTTTTTCACCAAATGCCCACCACAAGGCTTAAGTACTGTTTTAGAAATTCTTGGTATTCTTTCCATCCTTTTTCGGAAAAAAATAATATATGGCAGACTTTCCTAAGTATTCTTCAAGCACTGAAAAAGCTCGCGCTCATGCTTTGGGTATTCTTTTCTACCTCTCTTATCCGATTAATCCCATACTAATTCAATGATAAAGAGGCGAGGCACTTGAGGCAGTTAATTCATAATTTCCATTTGTTTTTATTAGACTCGAGATAATTTTAACATAATTTATAAGAGTGTTTATATCGTCTTGTTGAGCATTTTTTCCATACTATGTGTTTGCAAAATCGAGTGATTGTTCTTTCATGATTCCTTCGAACTGTCTTCTCTCCCTAAAACCGCAACAGCCACTACTATGATTGAATTATATTAAAAAATTTAAAGATTTCTCTTGATAGATATCTATACAAAAAAAAAAGAAAAAAAGAAAAAAAGAAAAAGAATTCTCTGACACAGCAAATAGAATTTTTCTACAATATGTAGGAAACCAGAGAGGCCTTAATCGCCATTACAACTACTACTATTACTACTATGACCCGATTCAGCAGGCAACAATATAACGCTTCTTTTCCCCACTTGTCTATCGGCTTGACCTTGTTTAATAAATTTAATATCACCATTAAGAAGTAGTTGAGAGTATTCGAGAGGATTAAAATAAAAATAGACATATCTACAGATTAATTAACCAAATATGCTTGAAGGAAAATGTGCTGTTTCAGATTATTTTAATATATATGAATTGCCAAGCCTTCTCGAGAAAGAAACATACATTATTCATTGAGTTCCTTCTCATATGCATAATCTTTCCACAAAAAGATTTTACTACTGTTTCAATGATCAGTTCTTATGCATTTTTGCCCATAACAGTCTTCTATTTTAAGCATGGTGGTTTGATATGTTTATAGTTAAGTGCTTATTTTTCTCGAATAAAAACAAATGCACTGTAGTTACCAAATTTTTATCTTTTCCTTTAAGATATTTCTCATCAATTTTTTTTCACGAAATGCAGAGTAGCCCCAAACTTTTTATCCGTTTTGTGTTTATGTATGCATATATGATTCAAAGTATTTATTTATATATATATATATATATATATATATATATATATATATATATATATATATATGTGTGTGTGTGTATATATATATGTGTGTATATATATGTGTGTGTGTGTGTCTGTATATATATATATATATATATGCACAATGTTGCAAATAAAGTGTTTGTAGACGTGAAAATGTGGACGTTAAAATCAATATTGCATAGTGATTAGCAGAGTGTTTTGTCATGACTAGTAAATTACTCTTGCTAATCAATATTACAAAATAATTAAGTAGAACCTCCCTAGGTGTCTCACACTTCTCCACACTTTTTTTCAGATCGAAGCTGTTCTTAGGAAGCTACTATCTACAGGTTTAAATATACTGATCAGAGGTGCTATTAGAAAAGAGATTTAATGAAATTTATATATAACATATTGGCTTATTAAAATATAACATACACATACTTCGTTAAGTGGTTAAATATCTTATTTAATAGTAATATAACTATAGCATATACACGCAAAATCAAACTTCCATACATACATACGCTCATAACCAAGTTTTATCATTATATGTCGATATTTCTGAGATGAGGTATTATGTACACTATTTACATTGCTCAGACTATCATTCTCATCTTTGTTGCCATATCTATCACAGCTGATATCAGGTTGAAATCATAGGCATAGAGAATAAATCAGAAAATTCGTAAACTTAAGGAATCAGCCCATATGCTAGGCCACATAAATCTCCTGAGCCGACCAAGCATAGAAATGAATACAATATGGGAACCAGTAATAAGGAGTGCCAGAGAAAGCAATAATAACAACGGAAATTGCAATATGATCTCTGGTAAAATAATGCAATGATAACAGCAAAAATTGAAGTATGAGCGCTGGTAAATAAATGTTGCTGAAGACATTAGGTTCATAATAACCAGAAATTCATACACAGATGTCCTCAAGGGCAGGTGGCATTGTTTAAAGACATTAAAATCGTTCTTGCTAGCTGAAAGCTCCTCTGTGGCCAAATCGGTTAAAGGCACGTCAAGCTTATGGTGGTTGCGTATAAGATACAGGTTCGATTCCTGTCGTCGGACGAATATTTTCTATGAAAATTTCTCGGTTATTCAGGCCGGTAAATGTTATTAATACTGTTTATTATAAACAGAGCATTTACTTAAATATTTATATCTATAGAATGAATGTAAAAACATAAAAAGGTTTTAAAATAGTTGTCGGATTTTGTCCATTTCATAATGAGATACATTTATACTGATATACATATGGGTACATTCAATTGATCCTATAAATCACATTTTTATTTTATTTGAGAATGTTCTTGTTCCTTTCCTATATCTTAAATCAAACACTTTTACGAGGTAAATTAATTTAATCTTGGTTTAGTATCGATTTATATACATAAAATAAACATGCATTTTATTAAAGAACGTTCTGTAACATACACAAATATCTACACGCATACATATGCCTACAAACATACCAACGACTGTCTGAAATTCTAGGATGTGGATTAGTCGTTATTTATATTATTTACAATCGAAATAATATCCTCATGATTGTTATACTTATCACAACGTTTCGGTAGTTATGCATCCGGTCTTCTTCAGATGCCGGTCGTTTCTGATAACCTTCTGTAAAACGAAACGAAAACTACAGCAGAGAGAGTCAGACATGACTGTAATTTTCAGTAGCAGCATCAGCAAGCAGGCAATAAATATATTAAATTCTATGGCTCAAACTTCTAGTTGCATACCTAATGGAGACACTGTTAACAATAATTGAACAATGGAAAGAAATAAGCGCGAAAACTCTGGACATGGACAGCGGAACGCATATTAATTAAAGGCTTAAGGTTAAAATTCACCGAAGTTTACCCGAATCGACAGACATATGAAAAGAACCGGGAATTACACCTGCGTAAACGTTATGATAAAAACCACATATACGAAGACATTATTCTGACTCTAAACAATTTAAGTAAAAAAAAATACGAACATGTTATATGTATATCTGATAAAACATGTACACTATTTTCAAATGGTTTAACCAGGTATTGAACTTACAACTCTTTTGGGTTCTGTCACTGCATCTAACGAATTTTAATGTCTTTAAACTACAATCTTCCATGATTCTCTCACGTACATTCATATCTGCTCATGGCGTATCCAAATGTATTATTTGTATCTATAAAAAGAATGTATAAACATAAAAGTGTCTTAAAATAATTGTCGGGCTTTGTTCATTTCATAATGTGAGACGTCATTTGTTTACATTTGATACGCCATGAGCAGATATGAATGTACGTGAGAGATTCATGGATGATTGAAATTTAAAAGCAGTAAAATCGACCTTGCTAAACGAACGATCCTCTGTGGATCAATCGGTTAAGTCACATCAGGCTATATGACGGTTCCGTATAGGATAGAGATTCGATTCCTGTTGGAGGATGAATATTCTCTATGAACATTCAGCGGTAAATGTTATTATTACTATTTACAGAGTATTTACTTAAATATTTGTATCTATAAAAAAAATGTATAAACATAAAAAATGTCTTAAAAGAAATGTTTCTCTAGCGATTTAAACATGTTTGAGTGCTTGAAATAAATGGTCAAACACGCAAGATAATATTCGGTTTCATGACTATGCTAGATTTGGAATGAACGCCAAACAGAGACTTACGTGTTAATCAAAGTTAAATTGATGTTTTTACCTTTAATAAATATGTACAATATCGAAAGAGGAAAATAAACCCTCAGTATTTATGCATCAGATTGAACAAGCATTAAAAGTTGACAAAAGGATGCTTAAGAAGAATAAACAAATACAATGCACTTGATGTAGATGATGTTATTTTCAGAAAATCCTATAAAGACAGATTTATTGTCTGAAAAAGAAGACAAGCAAGTTGAAGTAGTTCAGTATAATTACAACTTATGAAAATGAAAACATCCTCAGAAGCTAAAAATAAGGAATAAAAACAAAACAAAAAATACATCTGATCCGTGTAAAGTAATTCAGAAAAGGTGAAAAAATACAAAAAAAAGGGTAAAATCATTTATAATAAAATGCATAAGAAATTCCATTGTTAACCGTATATATATATATATATATATATATATATATATATATATATATATATATATATAAATGGTTGTACTCGTTCGGAAAATCTTCGGATATCTCAACTTGCAGTAGAACAAATCGGTACCCGAGGAAAAATGGGGAAAAAAAAGAAAGAACCAAGAACATTAAAACAAGACGAAAACACCCAGCTTCCCTGAAGATCTGTTTAGGTGAAGCCTAGGTAGGATTTCCTGACTCCTTAGGATTAACTTATATATATATATATATATATATATATATATATATATATATATATATATATATATATATGTGTGTGTGTGTGTAATTTTTTAATATATTATTTATATATTATATATACGCAGTACTTATTGAAAAGCGCTCAATATCAGTGACAGAGCTAACATATACGCCGAGTACAACACTGTTCATATATGTTCATGTTTATATGAGTTGCAATGCATAAACCTTTGTGTATGTATGTCTGCGTGCGTATGGGTGGCGTTCCAATGACAATGTTCCTCCACTTCTATAAAACAACGATATGCGCAATCATAAATAAATACAAAATTTCCAAACTTAATCAGTTTGTCTGGCGATCGCAGAGAGCGTGAAACCCAGTGTCACCAACTCACATCAATCCAATATATATATATATATATATATATATATATATATATATATATATATATATATGTGCGTGTGTGTGCGTATATATATATATATATATATATATATATATGTGCGTGTGTGTGCGTATATATATATATATATATATATATATATATATATATATATATATATATATATATACACGCACACACACATATATATATATTAGGTTAGTGCAAAAATAATGACATAATAATATCGTTTTTTGACGTTAAAAATACGTCAAAAACGACATTATTACGTCATTATTTTTGCACCAACCTAATATATATATATATATATATATATATATATATATATATATATATATATATATATATATATATATTTAAAAGAAAAACAGACAACTTTAAGGTACCATTATAATAATTTATTTCACCAGAGTCCTTTTAAAAGGACACCGGATCATCAGATGGCACTTCCGACAACGAATTGAAACAAAAAATGAGATTAAAATTGATTGGTAGTGTAAGTTTTTGTAATTTAACAGGGGGTGTGAGAGGGATAGTTAAAGAGACATGGTAGAGTATAGTGATATATATATATATATATATATATACCCACACACACGATTGTTCGAAGCTTATTGTGTTATAACAGTACATTATTAAACATTGTCAATCTTTCAATTTCTTTCAGTTCATTGAACAAACAATATCACCGAAAAGCGTGGAATTTTGAAACTGAAATCATGTTTTCGATTCTTCCTCCATTTTCCAACTAACATTATTTCTTGCTTATATATGTAAGTAAGTGTAAAAGAAAAAACAAAAACAAATACATTTTACCATTCCTATCTCGAAATGTAAACTCAAGAGTCCAATGGTTAGAAAAGAACAAACCTTCCTTTATATGTTGCCTATTAACACATTAAAGAATGTAGTTACTTTCGTTTACTTTTGTTAGGTGAGCCAGATGCAGAAGAATAACTAAGGGTCAACTGAAGATGTGCTTGCATTTCATTCAAAATGATTGACAAGTTACTTCGGTAAAAGTTCTTACTGAATTTTCCTTGTTTGCTAACAAGAAATTTCTTTGATAGATTTAGTGTATGTAGAAATTGTTTAAATGGTTATTCGTTCCCAGTGTTTTTTTCAAATAATACTGAAAACCCCGTTTGTCGTTCTAACATCGAAGTTAAGAAGCGTAGACTCCGGTCCTTACTTAGTGAACCTCTTGAGCTCATCGGGGATTGTAAGCAACCTCATAAAACTCGAAATATGATTCGGGTTAAAACAACCCCAAAACGTTTGACAAACATTTATAAAAAAAGGTCAATGGAAGTGTTTTCGGAGAAATTTTCAAGACTAATGTCTCACCCACTTCCAAGAAATTTTGTTATACTATTTACATTATTTGGACTATTGTCCTCATCTTTGTTACCATATTTATTACAACGTTTCGACCTTTGTACGCGCCGACATTCTTCAGGTGGTTGGAATGTCGAACTGAACCTTTTATTTCGCTCACTAGGGTAGACCGTTCTATTTCCACGTGCCATGTTTAATGGATGTCAGTTATCAGTTATCTCTTGTTAATTCACTTCTGCAATGGGTGCACTGTGCCATGTGTCCTTGAGGACACATGACACCATGGATAAAGGCGTTGGTTAGATCCAGTGACAGGACCCAAACAGTGTGAGATCAATATCTGGTTAAGGCAGTGGAGAACGGTCTAATAATAAATATGGCGACAAAGACACTCGGATCGGACGGTGTATTCACATGCAATATATATATATATATATATATATATATATATATATATATATATATATATATATATATCATGTATGTGGTGTAGTTCAATTTACATTACATGAATCATTCATACAAAAAACAGATACAGAAGTTAATGATATAAATGGCGAGAATAAATCTTCGCAACAAATTTAATAAAATACATTAACCACGAACCTGCATATGAATGTTATGATCCCTGTTTATAAATTCCAGTTGCATAAGGTCTTTTTTATTTTTTTACAAGCTTTCATCTGTGCATACAGACATCATCAGATATGGAAATAGATTTTTTTTTTACTTCCCGGTAATAACAGGACATCGAAAGAATAGATATAATCCGAAATATGTTTTTAGAAATGTGTTATTGTTAATTGTAAGACATTTTTTACAATTAACAGTAAAATCTATTCTTTCGTTCTCCTGTTATTACCGAGAAGTAAATAAATACATATATATATATATATATATATATATATATATATATATATATATATATATATATAGTCTTAAGGTGTGCTATATTTATTTTCCCGCTTCTTTTACCTGTACCACTCATTCATCTCATTTGGCAGGCTATTCTTTATTCATCTAGAAAATTATTCATTTAGCAGCCGGGTCATCACTTATTCACCCACAATGTGATTCTTTATTCGCTACATTCAGTCCTCCCCCTTATTTCTTGTTTTTCGCTTCCAGTTTGTCTCATTTTTTACGAATTTTATAATTCGATCTTTTATTGTTGATAAAAAAAAAATTCTTCGAATAAAGTCGCACTTGCGAAGGATATTAATCAACATTATCACAATAAACAACAGACGAACATAAAATGGAAAAAAATGATGGGAGGAAAACAGAGTAGGGGAAGAAGATGTTGGGGAGAGAAGAAAGAATAAGAAGCAAAAAGGGGGAAACAGAAAAAAAAAGCAGCTATTAATATTAATACTAAGATTTTTAACATCTTCGGACTAAGTTTAAAATGGAAACGGTTAAAATCAAACACTTACAAACTGACGAATACATAACACAATTACGCTTAGCGCTTTTAGAGCAGGTGAAATGCTGAATAAACTTTTCGGCCTCTGAAATCATTCGATGCATCAAAATTGTCTGATACCTGTTCCGATTGCTAGATAACTTCATTTGAATAAATCGACTGGAATTATGGGGGCTCACTAAACATTTGAATATGAAATATTGCCAGTTTCTTGAAAGATGAAATATTCTTCAATCTCTCTCTCTCTCTCTCTATATATATATATATATATATATATATATATATATATATATATATATAAAGGGTGTCCCATAATAATGTACACACTGTTTAAATATTAATAGTTAATAATACATTACCGTGATGTAAGAATATGGATGAAAATATGCAAAACAGATGGATTGGAAGAAGAGGGACAGTTGAATACCGACCTAGATCACCAGATTTGACACCGTTGGATTTCTTTTGGTGGGGGTTTCTAAAAGACAAACTTTACAGCAGGGAACCTGAAACAATTACTGAAATGAGAGTAGCAATTGAAGAAGAATGTGCTCAAATACCAGAGGAAATGATACTGGACATTTGTAGGTCTATTTCTGCAAGAAATCTTTTTTACAAGTCAATATACATAAATTGAGTAAGTTATAACGATTCAAAGAGTGTATACATTATATTGGGACACCCTGCACACACACACACACACATATATATATATATATATATATATATATCATGGCGTTCTATATTAACAGGCCTCTGCGTAACGCCGTTACCTCGGTAGACTGGAGGCCGACTGACAATTAGATAATTTTAGTTTCAGTTTGACCGAACTGCTGCATACTGTGTACTCTTATGTTGTTGGCAGGAGAAATTCAAAGGAATCTTTTAATTTTACCTGTAAAAAGTAAACTTTGGAGCATAAATTTACTCGCACAAAAAGATTTACTTAAGTTTAAAAAGCCTTAACATTTTAAAATTAATGTTTAATTCATTTTTGGCATTTTTCCTCTTAAAGTTTTTTCAACATTTTTTGATTAAAGTTTAAAGAATTATTTATTGATAAAATGCAGTTCTTTTTGAGTAATTTCTGTTATTTTAAGAAGCAAAAAAAAACAACGTTTAACAAATTTAAACAGAATTTAATTTAGTTTCTTCAAAGACGTAAAGAAAACTATTTTTATTATAAAATGAATTAAAAATGTTTTTTTTTTCATAAATTCAATGTCCTTACTTAATTTGATATTTATTTTTTGATATCGCTAAAAAAAACATTGTTAGTATGAGTGAAAACATAACGTCAACGAAATTATAGTTTAATTTTCTCAAGTTTTTAACCATGATAAAAAATTAGCATAAGTCAACATTTTTCTATTAAAAGTTTAATTTTCAATAATAAATGTGAATAAAATTTTAATAGAGAAAGGTTCATTAACATTTCTCTATTAAAACTTCATCCAACATTTCCATTAAAAGTAAAAAAAAAAAACAAACAAAACAAACGAATTTCTTCGCGCTTTTGTTTCCGAAGTTAAAGAAGAAATGATTATTTTTACTACATTAGATAACAATTGGTGAACTCTAAGAAATTTTTTACTTATTAGAATTAAAGAAAAAATAACAATAATAAATTTATTACATGCAGTTAATGTCAATATTTTAATTATTATTTTTTTTTTAAAAAAAATAATAATTAAAATTTTTTAAAAGGACTCCTTTTTACGCCTTTTGACTACAAAATTTATTTTACAAGACAAGTACAATAATACCATTTTATTTATCATATTTATTTTAATATTTTTCTGAAATTGTTGCTAAAGGACAAAAAAAAATGGATTATTTTTACTATACTTTTAATTGTTTTGCTTTAAGGTAGAAAAGTTATATATATTCCTATTTATATAGTTTAAAGCGTATTAAAATAACCAAACTAAAGGAAAGGCTACTTATGAATGTTTTTAAATTTAATATAAAGTTTTAAAGTAAACAACATTGGCCTTCAAATTTTGATACCATAAAAGTTAATAGAAAAATACGTTCAAAAAATCCACCATTTGTATGGCCAGGTGTGCCAAGTAGTCAAATACCAACACCCTCAGCTGTTCAAAGGAATATAAAAAAAAAAACCTCCAGTACTGTTAGAAATCAAATTGCTGATGAACTTAATGCTTTTTTAGAATTAGATAAAATTATACAAACTTGAAAGAAAGTCTGCTTAACAACAAAAAAGACTTTTTATATCCAGTTGTAGCATTTTTGGATGAAAATATTTTAACTGTTCAATTATCAAAATCTATTGATGGTATTCCTCTCTTTATGTTGAAAATTTATAACAATTTGCGCTTTGAAACATTTCATTTTGAAGTTAAGTGTTATATTAGCAGCCTGTCCAAAAATCATAAAAATACAGTTGATACTTGGTCAAAACTGGAAGAAATCATCCGATATTTAAATTCTATGGTTTTTTATCACAAGAATAATATCCTGAGTCAAAAATTTATAGCAATGGCTCCCAAAATGGCTGGAATAAAATACAGCTCAGATATAGTTGTGCATGCTTTTGGGTACTATGCAAGATCACGGACATTGTATAATGAATTAAGATATGATTTTCAATTACCCTCATTAGCAACATTATGAAGGATGACGTCAAAAGTTTCAAAACTTAATGAAAAATCTTTTTTGTTACAGTGTAACCCGGATATAAGAGAGTTGTCGGGACCAGAGAAGAAGTCTCTTATATCCGGGTTTCTCTTATATCAGGGTTTGGTCTATTTTGTTTACATTAACACAGGCTTTAATTTAGGACCAGAGAATATCTCTCATATCCGGGTCTCTTATATCCGGGTTACACTGTATCTATATTTAATACTCTTAATATCAGTCAAAAAGGGTGCATAATTCTCCATGATGAAGTATATATAAAAAAGATATTGCTATATCATGGCAAACAACTATTTGGTAAATCAGTTGACAATCCATCTGTACTTGTTCAAACAGTACTTGCTATAATGTTGATATGTCTCAATGGGGGTCCAAATTTTCTTACAAAATTGATTCCAATTTCAAAATTAACATCTGCCTTTTTATTTGAACAAATTGAGTTAACAGTCCAAGCCATCACATCTGTACCAGCTGATGTAAAGGCTATTATATGTGATGGCAACCGCGTAAATCAAGTTTTTTTTAAATTATATCCTACACTTCGTGAAAAACCTTGGTTAACTGAAGATAATAAACATTTGCTTTTTGATTATGTTCATCTGTTGAAAAATATTCGCAATTTGTGGCTGACAGAAAAAACAGGAGAACTAATCTTTGATGATGAAGTAAGTCGAGTTGCAAAATGGACACATCTTAAACAGTTATATCGTTTTGAATCTGAAAGACTAGTCAAATCCATTACTCCAAAGCCAATAGAACGACAACGGGTTTCGACTTGCCTCAGAGTGTTTTTTGAAAAAAACATATAATGCACTTCTCACTCAGTCTGAAATAAGTGCAGGTAAGAATTATACTGCCCTCTTCATAAACAAGGTTTTGACATGGTGGAAAATTTTAAATGTTAAATGCCTTCAAATTGATAAATTACATAATGATCCTCTACAAGCTGAAATCAAATCTCCAATGACACCCGACTTGATTTTATCATTGAATTTGGTAAAATGGCTCTTAATATGGCTGGCAGTCAAGGTAATCGTAAAAAACAATTATCCCAAAACACTGCTACTGCCATACATCATACTTGCAATGGAATTGCTAGTCTATGTCGACACCTTTTAGCTACAAGTCATAAATATGTATTACTTGGGCAATTTTCAACTGATCTATTAGAAAAAGAATTAGCACCTATTTTATAAATGTTCAACAATATATTGAAAAGCTGCATATTAAGCAGACATCTTTACTTTTAAATCAAAATGTAAATATTGATGAATTTGATGTTAATCCAGATCACCAATGTACATCTTGTGATTATAAACTTTGTGAGGAAGGTTCAAAAATATTTGACAATCTGGAAAATTTAGAACCATCTTTTTCCAATGAAATAAAAATGTGTCTTGTGTACATTGCTGGGTATATTACAAGAAATGATAATCAACCCAGTGAATGTGAAACCCATTTTTATTATGAAAAGTATGGAAAATATACCAATTTAATTGACCGTGGAAAACTAAAAGTTCCTTCTAACCACACTTGTCAATGGTTATTTTTTTGTTTCATCCTTTTCCATACAATAAAGGAAAAGGTTTGCTATAAATCATTAAATCATTTTTATGCTTATTTCTGAGTTTCATTTTTTCAACATGGAGTAAAAGCATGCTTCTATTTTGGCAAATATAGTTTTGAAAATTTTTTGCAAATATGGCACACCTAGATCAGAAAAAGAATCAGCTCTAAAGGTTTTCAAACTTTCCTAGAATGATTTTGTTTTATTTGTCTATATTTCTGTGATGATTGATTGTTATATACATACTTCGGTTGATATCTTCCAGCCTTCTCGGGTTCTGTTTGTCAAACCCAGTAACTGTAATGTAAATTTAAACCAAAGTCTTTATTCACTCACAGAGAATAGATTGAATAAAGGATTCAGTGACACCTGTAAATAATATAAATTTCTGATTCAATATATCTTTTACCAGAAATCATATTTACCCCTTTGTGTTGTTTAATAATTATCAGTGTTCATAGCAAAAATATATATTTTCATTTATTTATCTTTCAAAACATCCTATTATCCTCAGGTGTGAACAAAAATGTCATTCTAAGTATTTCATAAAGTGGTTGACTTCATTTTCTTCTAAAATTTCTGAAAATCCTACATTTTTCAATAGGCCTCTAGTTCTGGCTCTCAGTTGCGCCATGACTTGGCCTGGAGTATAGAACGCCATGATATATATATGTATATATATATATATATATATATATATATATATATATGTATATATATATATATATATATATAGATAGATAGATAGATAGATAGATAGATAGATAGATAGATAGATAGATTTCCTCGGGGTTAATAGAAAACATGGCTATGAGAGAGTACCTATCTTATATCTATAATTCTCAAAATGTGTGTGTGTGTGATCGGATTTTGGGTGATAATGGCTCTCCAATACTTCCTGTTCATTCTAACTCTCAGCAACGTTTTACTGTTTACTACCTATTCTTGAATATACATTTTTCTTAAAAACTTTAATAAAAATAAATAATTTACAAACTTACAATAATATTATCTATATATATAATTCTAAAAATGTGTGTATATATGTATGTATGTATGTGTATGTGCGTGTGATCGGATGTTGTTTATGCGTTTCCACAGTTTTCATCCGATTTCGATTAAAGTTTTTTGTTTGATAGATAATTCATCAGTACTAGTTTTGAGTCCAAATTACACATTCCCCTTCTCTTGGCCAAATTTCAATCTCTCTCAACTGAGGTTACCATTTCCGTTGCATAAACCATACTACTAATGTTTTAAAGCGTTGTTTCCATTGTCGTTTATAGCCGTTCCCAATTTAAATTTTTATTGTCCTGCCAGTTTTTTGCATTGCATTCACCGTAGTAATAATTAAACTTGCTTTTTTAATACTCAACATTTACTTTTTCAAACTTACCTAAAGTTATTCGTGCTTAGTGATCCCTGGAGCTTCTTAAAGCTTTGTTCTCTTCTGGTATTTGCCAACGCATTTTATTTGACAATCCATACTTGCCTAAGAAATGCCATCAAAGAAAAAAAGAAACTTGCCTAGGTCGCTGGACCGCCATGCCAATTAGTGATAACGAATCGTCTTTAGAACTTTCAGTTTTCCTGTCTCAAAATGCCTCACGGAATGCTTCAATCAGGGTCATTGACTCCGAAGCTCAACGTAGCCATCGGCTTTCCAGAAGAGTCAACCTGAACGCTGCTGCGCGCGACGCTGAAAATGATGATCCAAGGACACAGCGGCTGAGCAGAAAGGCCTCTTCAACTGCTGCTGTGCATGAGGTTGAAACAAAATTGAGAACGCAAAAACAGCCCTTCTCAAGGCCACCCACATTCAAATTGTTAAACCCCCCATTTGAGGATATGTTTCAGTTGTACCCCAATGTTGTTTACTAATATTGATTTTCGGGTGGGCTGACTTTAATCTTAAACTGCGCTAATTGAATGGTAAAAATTCCCAGTAATGAAGGACCCGGACGAAGACGGTTTATACTGGTAATTTATACAACTATAGAATAACATTAATAATGCAGAATATTTATGTACATTTCATTCCTCACTGATTTTTCCCTGAATATTGCCAGCTATCAAAGCTTATTCCGTGTAGGTCTTGTTTCCGTAAGAATACTCATAGATATTATCGAAAGTGTTTAATTTTTTAAATATATATTCACCATTTTATATTAAACAATTCTTCGTTTACATTTCGACTGTAATGCCCATGGATGTATTAACTATGAAATGACAAGAAGTGTCCTTAAATTCACTCCTCGAATCACGTAGGAATTCGAACGTATAGAAGTGACAAATAGTTGTCCGGAAAGTTGTTTTATAAAAATAATCTTACAGATTAAGAAGTAGTCGTACTAATGCCTGTCTCTTGGTAGAAATAATTTTTATTTCCACACCAGCCCTACTGACAGTATACTAAACCAGAGATTTCGAAAGTGAATTTCAAGACATTTTTAATTTATTTCACCCCAAGCAAGACAATAAATTCACTAACATGCAAGTGGTTACAAGGAATGAAGGAAACTAAGAAAATTCATTATTATTGAGAAAGGTCAATAAAAGCGTGTGAAACTGATTCAAGTAATCTCTTTCCAACTGACAAAGTCTCTCCGTACAAGCAACACCGCGTTCAAAAAGACGAACTCAACTATACTCTCTCGCTTTGTGATTTTATGCCTAGTTGATCTCGCAAAAAATTTGCATACATTCACCCACTCACAAATTCTCCAAGCTCCGAGACTGTGTTAAATAAAGGTGTCAGGGCTGCCATATTTCTTTTTCCTTTCTTTTCCTTCACTCGTTTTGCACGTCATGAATATATTTGATCACTTTGCCACACGAGGTAAGTCGTCTTCTCTTCTACAAAAATAACAGGTTTAGAGGAGGCAGAAAATGATGATTGTCATTGCATTAAAATGCTTGAAGATTGAGGTTGAATGGAAAGTAAGAAGCCAAAAAAAAAAAAAAAAAAAGAAAAAAGAAAGAAAAAAAAGACTTCCACAATCAGAAAGTGCTAGAACAGAAACTTTTAGCATAGAAATTATGA
>OZ010578.1:30217155-30219655 GCA_963932145.1 Acanthosepion lycidas | reverse complement strand
TACCCAGAAATTCATGCACAGATGACACATGGCACAGTGAATAAAATCGTTAGTTAGATCCGGTGATAGGACCCAAAGAATGTGAGTTCAATACCCGGTTAAGGCAGTGGAGAACTTTCAGAGAGGTATTAACAGGAGATAATTGATAACTGACATCCATTAAACATGGCAAATGGAACTAGAACAGTCTACCCCAGCGAGCGAAATAAAGGGTTCAGTTCGACATTCCAGCTACCTGAAGAAGACTGGGGGGTACAATGTAATGAATATGGCGACAAAGAGGACAATAGTTCGAATAATGTAAGCTGAGTAGGCTCTCCGATCCACTTTTTGCACAAAATTGTACAAAATTCAACAATGGTAGAAAGTGGTAGCCGGATGCTAAAATGTAAAAACAAAGTAAGTATATATATATATATATATATATATATATATATATATATATATATATATATATGTAAGAATACTAAAAGGAAGAAAAAATAATAAAAATATAAAAATCATCATGTAACTGATATTTGGTATATGGGCTAAGTTAATTTAAATAATATCGATCAAAGGTGAACACAGGTCAGCGTACGGCCGCAGATCAATATCTACCAACAGAGAAAAGTCAATATCTACCGAACAGAGAAAAAACTTTATAGTGAAAAAGCTTTTTGTCCAAATATACTCAGAATAAATAAAAAAAAAACAAATTTTGCAGGTGAATGTATTACAGATGCAAATTCTTTATAACATTATGTCAACTAATATCGTTATTGATTATACACTTGTTTGGTTGAACTTGATAATATTTCTTTTGATTAGCACGCTTTTTAGTGCAGTTTCATATTCATTGAACTAATATGTTCGTCTGCCATATTAAGCAATTTTCTAAGTTTTATTTTAAGTTTTTCTGCCCAAAAAGAAAATTCAACAACAAAAGCAACTGACATTAAAATAAAATAAATTACTAAAATTATTAATAATTGTCAATAATTCGTTTTTAATAAAGTCAAGTTAGCCTCACTGATGATACTACAGGTATACGTAAGCAGACATCAATGTTGATTGCCGGGGGAGAAAAAAGAGAATAAGGGAAAAGTTAGATCATTCTTGTGTTTAACTTTTCTATGACTGCTTAAAGACGATGAGAAATCACAGTCATATATGCTTTGTTTGAATTTCTGCAGTGGCCCTGGGACCAGCTAACAGGTTGCCCATTGGCAAGCCATAAAATGCGGAGGCTAGTCATGAAGACAACAGCAGCAGAATGACAGAATCTAACAGATTAGATTTGTGATATTGAACTTAAATGGTGTCATTTTAAAAACAAAAAAAAAATCTTTTATACTGGATATTATATGAGACGTAATTATTCAGTAACAGAAACAGTGAGAAAACAGGGCAGGGTCTTGTGAGACACCGAATCCTCTATAATGATACATGGGAGTGTCCCGACGAACGACCTTGTTAGTAGTTACTTAGTTTAGCTTAGTCTAGTGAGATTCAGGCTTGAAAAAGATCTCTAGTTATGTGTATCAATAGTTTTGAGATATCTGTACTCACGGATTTCACAAGCGAATAGATTATCATGTGCTGGATATTAAGTGATTCGGTGCCCTTATGGTTTCGTCTTTTGCTTTGCGTGGCTTGATGTAGTTTGTCAATTCCCGCTCAACTACTACTCTTGTGTATCAAATAAAACTTCCGGTACGATTAAATTAGATGCTTCAACTTTCCTTCTAAAACGGTGCTTATTTGATAGGGTACGATTAATTTATCAAAGAAAAAATTGAAGGAAACTTTATTTGAACCAGAAAGCTTATGAAAAATTCCTATTCATATAACTATACCAGACGACACACACACACACACACACACACACACACACACACACACACACACACACACACACATATATATATATATATATATATATATATATATATATAAGTGAACATTGAAGTCAACACCTAGAGGCGACAGGCTGTTTCATGCTAGACGCAATCGTCGGCTTGATGATTGCGTCTAGCATGAAACAGCCTGTCGCCTCTAATGTTCACGCTGAAATTTACACACGATCTATCTCTAATATTGAGCACTTTATCCCATAAATATAGCACACCTTATGTGTGTTTCTACACACACACACACACACACACACACACACACACACACACACACACACATATATATATATATATATATATATATATATATATATATATATATGTGTGTCTGTGTGTGTGCAGCTATACGTTAGGTAATATTCCGAGATTTATTAGTATATTTGTTTCTATTTAAAAAAAACAGTGCTCAATACAAATGTAGAGCCTAAATTTTACGAATGAATATGCTCATAAAGCTGCATAAATTTCAAGATTATTTATTCAAAAAAATTTCACTTGAGAATGAAACAGAGCTTGATACATTAATTCAATTTAATTTTAATAATTATATTGAAGTTTTTGGCTCCTGTTTTTGAAACATGAGAACTCATTTGTAACAAAGGAAT
>OZ010578.1:30202155-30212155 GCA_963932145.1 Acanthosepion lycidas | reverse complement strand
TAGTTGGTATAGCTATAGCCTTTCCCTTATATATATATATATATATATATATATATATATATATATATATATATATATATATATATTTATACACAGTGTGTCCATAAAGTTCGTGTGCACTTTAAAATGTTATAACTTTATTTGTGTTTGCAAAAGAAATAACCTGTAAAAACTGTTATAAAGTTTAACGTACCTAGTCTTAAGTATAATTATTGAATAATTCTTTACCACAAAATGTGCAACAATTTTTAGATAAGTAAAAAAATATTTTCTTTTTTTCCAGAATCAATTTGATCCATGGCTTCAACTGAGGAAAAAGTAATCTATGTCCTTTGGTTGGCTAAACTAAAATCTACTATTGCTGTACAAAGAAAGTTTAGAATTGAATACTATAAAGAACCTCTTCATAGGAACACTATTGCTAAATGGATAAAAAAATTTAAAGAGACAGGCTCCGTCCATGATAAGCCGCGGTCTGGAAGGCCATGTATCAGCAACGAAAGTGCTGCATCCATAAACTTAAAAAAAAAAAATTCCAATAAATCGTTAAAGTCATATAGATATCCTTCTTTCTAATCCTTTTTACAAATTATTTCTATCGAAAATGCAAATAAAGTTATAATTAACTGATTATTTTATTTGCCCTTACAGATTGCAGTTATGTTAATTGCATTATTCACATTCTGTTCTGTTTTTGAAAAAGAAAGAAAGAAGACGAGTGATATCTTAATTATATATGCAAGAGGGTTTTCCAATTGTATTTATACATGTTTAATGCATTTATGCATTCGTTTTGTCAAAGCGATGCTGAATATAATGTTAGAACTAATAAGAGGTTGAAGGACGTCCCAGTTAATTCCTGTCGTGGACAGTTTGAACATTTCCATACGCTTGTTAATAAGACTGGTTCCGTAATTTGAGAAGGTTTAATATATAATCCAAATTGTTTTTTTTTAAGCGTTTCACCCCCAAACAAGGCAGGATAGGGGATAGATCAAGGCATCTGGACACGTCGATTGACATTACATTTGAATAGATGATTTTAGCTATCAGGGAAACAGGAAAAGGGAAGCGAGTTCCACAGGTGAGAGGTGCGAGACATGAAGCTATTGGAGTAGAAGAGACGGCTACATTAACGGTTTCGACAGTGAAAAGGTGAGAGGGAGATGCCAGCCTAGTTGAACGTTTAAATTCATGAAGTCTGGAAACTAGCGAAAGCAGCTCTTCGAAGAAGTTATCATGAAAGCATTTGTAAAAAAAGACAGAGGGAGGCGACGGCACGTTTGTGAGAGAGCGACTGCAGACGAGTTGCCAGATCAAGGCCAATTACACTGGATATCCGTCTCTGGATCTTGTCAAGAACCTTGAGATAAACATAAGGGGCACCAGACCATATATGGCAGCAATACTCCATGCAAAGGCGAATGGTTGATTTGTAGATTTGAATGATCGACTCCAGCGAGAAAAATTTCCTGGCGCGGCACAAGGAGCCAACTTTTCTTGCGGCAGACTAATTGTGCCTCGTTTCTTAGTAAAGTTCCTTTCACAATACACAACAGGGCACATGGAAGAGTGAAAGATTTCATTAAGTCTGAGCAAAATTGTTTTTGTAAGAAGGAGTGTCATCTCGGCTTAAAAGTAATCTGACTCATACTGCTGATTCTTTGGTAATATTTTATTACCGGAGTAATTATTGTAGCACCAGTTAGAAAGGTTTTGTCCTCGATTTTCTCTGAAATGTGAGGAGCAATAACCGGCAAGTGCTGTTTTGCTGTTTATATATTGTCATACTTTTCGATTCACCAGTCATATCGTTATTCTTACCCCCGCCCCTTTTATTTTATGTATTCTTGCATTTATATATATTTTTAAAATGGCGGTTTCTACAGCCCAAATAGAATTCTGTTAGTTCCACAGATTATTTATGTATCTGTGTTAACCTTTTAACATCTAGAACATAACAAAGAGGGTGTTAAATGGGTATTTTCACAACTGTTACCGACCTTCTTATAATGAAGAATTTGAATAAATGATCTCTACATAGTTACACATTAAATGGCAATTGGAAAAAGAAAACATTCATGAAAGTGCAAATGAAAACGCATTACCGGATATTTTTCCCAAACATACTTTCATGAACGTTATTCAAATTAATACACACACACACACACACACACACACACACACACACACACACACACACACACACACATATATATATATATATATATATATATATATATATATAAATACATATACATATATAAATACGTATATATATATATATATAAATACATATACATATATAAATACATATATATATATATATATATATATATATAGAAAATACATATATATATATATATATATAAATATATATAAATATATATATATATATATATATATATATATATATATATGTTTATTTAGGCAGAAGTCTTTCTTTCATGCACTTTTTATTGAATACGACAGACAAGTTGCTTTGATTTAGATTTTTATACAATTTCACATGCGATCTAATATTTTTTTCTTTTTAGATGATTAAATTATATAAAAACTGTCCGAATGTTCTTTTTATCCGAGTGGTTTCGGCTATACATTTAGCCATTTTCAAGGATTATATTTTAACTGTTAAAATAAGAAATGTATGTTTTATAAAATGGTTTCATTTTTGAAAACACGCTCAAGATATTGTGTCCATGTTTATAGTTAATATTATTAAGTGTTTTGTTTTGTTGTTTTTTTGTTTTTATTAATAAGGCTTCCATTACTTTAGCCTTTCTTTGCATGTAGATGATGCTATTGTATTAGTGTTGTCAACAAGTATGTTACAAATAGTGTCCGATATATATATATATATATATATATATATATATATATATATATATATATATATGAACTTTATAATAACATTTAATGAATTTAGTTAGAATGAATTCTATTTTAGTCTACCCCTAAAATTAAAGAATTAATTAATTATTATAACCAAAGTTCGTTGTCAAGTATTTGAATTCTCATATACTTGTATTTTGATTGGTCATTCCAGCTTATGTAGCAGCGTTTCCCCTAGCGAAGTGTTTTTGATTGATTTGAACCTTTTAAAAACCTCTATTCTACATTCAACCCCCTCACTTGATAAGACACCAGAAGTGTTGAAACAAAATGGCTATTTTTGTAGTGATTTTATATCATATTTATGTTATCCTTTTCGAATAAATAATTATATTTGCTCTACTCTGTATTGAGCACACTTTTAAGAATAGTGCTTTTGGGTTATTGGAATTTATTCTGTGTACACCAATCCTATACTTGGATATATATATATATATATATATATATATATATATATATATGAGAGAGAGATTGATAAGAATAGATGTAAATAGCTTTACATTGAACAATGATTTCATCAGTAAACATAACATGTCATGCGTCTCATACGTTAGTAAAGCATTGCAAATAAAACTAAAGAGAAGAACGTCATTCACTGTTACAAAGCTATCGTTTATCGGTATTGGTTTGCATCCTCTCACCTATCGTCGTAGTACCGGCCGCTTTCCACGGCATGCAACCATTAACGACATCATCAAAAGAGGTTTGGATGCAGCTGGGTTCCCTTCCCAAATCGAAGCCCTAGGCCTCGACCGCGGTGATGGAAAGCGGCCGGATGGCATTACTATTTTCCCTTGTAAAATGAGTTAGTCGTTGATTTGGTATGCGACCTGTGCGGATATATTTTCAGCCGGTAATTTGATCAGTTCCGCGGTTGAGCCGGGATCCGTCGCTCGGGACGCAGAGATGGAAAAAATAGTTAAATATTCTTCTCTTGCTGATAGATTTTTTTTTTTTTACTCCTGTGGCAGTGGAGAATTCTGGGGTTATTGACCCTCGTTCGATGACGTTCTTTCGGAGGATTGACGGGATGGGGACTCGATTAAGAGACGAACCTCGCGAAACGGAGTGTCTCTTGCAGCGTGTCTCACTGGCGATGGTTCGAGGTAATGCTTCCTCCATCATTGCGGCTGGCAGAGGATAGAAAAAAAATGTTTATAGTTACGTTTTTCTGGAATTGTCATCAGTGGTCAACTGAACTTGTTTTGTTTCAATAAATCTTTTTAACATTTGTGGAAAAAAATATCGGTAATAGATTCTCCACCTGATTTGTCATTGTATAACCCCTCAGATGCGTAAAAGCCTTATTTATTCCTTCCTTATCTGCGCATATTGATAAGCAGATAACGCATAGAAAAAAAAACAGGTTGTGGCGAAATAATTGTACCCAAATTTGTAATTTTATTGCCAATAGATCTCGAAGAAGGATAATAAAAATTGACCGTTTGCGCCCCTGCCAGTCATGATTACTCATGTCGGAGTAATGGTGCTTTTGTTCTGGATAAAGATTCTAGAACCAATGATTAGAGAGTGGGCATATGTAGGTGTCTGCTAGCGACACAATCGATAAAAATGTCGGTTATTGTCATTCAGTATATAAATGTCGGCAAGAGACAGGCACGAAAATGTTATTACGGTAATAATGGTCTTACAGAAGCGTAAATACAAACAAGCAAGTGAAGGAAACACACAAACTTACAAAAGGAGACATGTAAACAAACGTACAAGGAGAGAAAAATTTAACCCACGTAAATTACTCTTACACTTAAATACGCACATACGCAGCTATTTCCGATTAATCTATTCTGTCGTAGACATAAGCTTCTATACAAATAACGTATGAAAAAGAAAGCTCTCGGATATACCATATCTGTGTTAAAGACTCTCTTCAGTTGATATACAAAAACGTATATGGACAACTTCCGGAAGACTAACTTGTATACAGAAAGAAATATGACCCTTTTATCAAATAACTCGTTCTACTTTATACACAAGCAAGCTCATTGTTTTGTTTTTTTTTTGTTTTTTTTTTTTTTTTTTAGATATATTTTTACTTAGATATCTAAAAGTTACTTATAATAAAATACCTCAGATATCACACGGCTGAACAAAAGTGTATGTTCGTCCTGGGTAAGACGTTAAACTACATCCGCGTCCTGGGTAAGACGTTAAACTACGTCCATCACCAAGGAGGTTTTGAGGAGCGTAGAACCACTTCTTAATTGCTGGCGTTCCCAGGTCCACCCTGACCCGGGGTGGTAACAACTGTTAGGGTCCCAGCTATGGGCAAATACTATTGCTAGCAATATTGTTCGAAAAAAATTAATACCAGCGATACAATTTTGAAGGAAATATTTTACAAGCAACAGATTTTTGACGGAACAAAATATTACCATCAATAAAAATTTTTGTTGGCATTAAATAACCCATTGAGGTATTGATATGCCGTAAAACAAAATAAACCAAACCAAACCAAACAAGTGTATGTAGTAGACACTTCAGTCTTTTTTATGAATACGTAGGAGAGACAGAAAAGCTTACATAAAAGAAAGAATAAATTACATAGGTTGGACTAGATTTATAAACGGTGATAAATGCACGAATGCTATTTAATATGTATTACCTTTACTAACTCGCTTCTCAAAAATCAATTCCATCATCTATATAAGCCAATGTATAAATTACGAAAAAAAAATTCAGTTATATTGTGTCGGACTTCCACCAAATTTATTTAATTTAGATTAGGAAACCAAACTGATGTGAAGAAAGGACAAGGCAAAGGTATCATTATATATAAAAATTGTATTCAACAATGTATACAATAAAGAATGTGTGAGAAAAAGCATGCATTGAGTAAGACGAGAGTTGTCTCCCTTTGACTATCAAAGTTCTCTGAAAAAGGAAAGCGTTTATAGTTTGACATAAAAGTTTTTTTTTACAGTTTTGCTGTGTATGAGGAAATATATGTTCGCGTAAAGGAATATGCAGTTTGTGCGTTGAGTGAGAAGGTCGGCGCATCGCATCAACTGTCGTGGATTTCTGTATCAGCTGAAGTCTCAATGGTGCGTCTATGATTTTTTCTTGATTTTATAGGTGATCATTGGATCAGGAGTGCTGCGCGGGAAGAATCGCTCTTCACGTGCAGAGAATCCGATTGGTCGACACTGACCAATCAGGGAATGAGCTTTGGGGAGATTTCTGGGAGCCGATTCTCTACTATACTATACGAAAATATAGCGATTTTAAAATTGTTGCATAAGACAGTAGTGCTGATTTCTATCCAATGAATGATTGTTATTCAAATTTGAATTTTATAGGTATGTATGTATGTGTGTGTGTGTGTGATGAAGATCGCTATATCACTAGAATTAATACAAGACTGCGTACTAGAACCAACTACTTCTGAAAAAGTATGTCTTAGTTGCGCTGGAGGAGGGTATCCTTGTTTCGTCGTCCCAGCCCTTCGTAACCGAACTCGCGCTCCTCTTGAGCATTCCTCATGCCACACGGATCTAACCACACACTGGGAGGTGCCCAATAAGCCTTCCACACAGAGAGAACACCTTCCGTCACATAACGACATCGGGGGATTTAGGAACCACTCTTCCTCGACTCCACCGCAATTTACCTTGTTCCATCGCGACCGCCAATCCTAGTACCCGTCCAACATCCTCCAACCGTTCTGGGTTCTTGTATTCCAGCCCAAATTGGGCCAGTTATTCTTTAACGCGGGTCGCGCGAACGACATTTTCATTAATATAGATGTCGTCAATGTAGGTGTCGTTCCCGCGTTTCTACATTAGGAATTACACATTTTTAAACAGGAAAAATATAATATATATCAAAATGAAAAATTCAGACTGAGTTAATTAATGGAGTTCGAACTGAAAGGAATAGCTAAGATTTTCACGATAGGAACACCCTATCCACATGCAACATTAGCATTATTCACTTATCTAATCCACTGTTTCCAAATTTAGCAATCGATTCTGTCTCTCCTGTGTGAGCCTATACATCAATGGCAGATTCTGCATCGCCATCATCAGCTGAGTCATAAATCTTTGGGCATAGATCCCTGGTCTTTTAAGACCAACGGATGCCACATAACTGAAGGAATATAACATGGAAACAAATTAACAAAAACTAATCAGCTTAGCCCAAAAACTGAATAAAAATTGTCGGGAAAAATTAATGACATTAAATAGCCAGACGAAGACAGGTATTTCGGATATAAGAAGTCGGAATAGAAAACCAGGTTAATGGGTTTTTATGGTACTGTACTATTGCCCTGGTTGTTAACCGCCAACAATCTTATTGATTTTGAAGCTTCCGACCTCAGCGTTATTTCATATAATTAGTTTTTCATCAACTAAAACACATAAAACAAACATTAGTGAAGAATACTTTTTTCAACTACATCATAGATAACCAAATAAAATTATTCTTACATGAAACCAATAACAAAAATACGACGCAGCAAAACATCGACTTATTTTACGTTAACTAGATGAGCAATAATTATAAGCAGAATGAGTACGTTATAAACCATTAAACACCATATTTCTGCTGTAATTCCTGAAAAACGTGTAAAACGTATTATATATATATATATATATATATATATATATATTAAGGGTTTCACCCCAAGAAAGGCGGGAAGCCACTAGCACGAAAGGGGTTACACAGAGTTGGATCTAGAGCAAATAGGAGTGATAAAGGAAAGGATGAAGAGAAGAATAAGGGATAGATCAAGGCATCTGGAGACGTCGATTGACATTACATTTAAATAGTTGGATATTATACCTATAAGGGAAACAGGAAAAGGGGAGGGAGTGCCACAGGTGAGAGGTGCGAGACACAAAGCTACTGGAGTAGAAGAGACGGCTGCATTTAACAGTTTCGACAGTGAAAGGGTGTGAGCGAGATGCCAGACTAGTAGAACGCTTAAATTCATGAAGTTTTGGAACCAGCGATAGCAGCTCTTCGGAGCAGTTACCATGAAAGTATTTGTAAAAAAAGACAGAGGGAGGCGAGGGCATGTCTGTGAGAGATCGACTGCAGACGAGATGCCAGATCAGATATATTACGGAAAATGCAAGACTGCAAACCTTGTAGTTAATAACCAAAATAATCACTCCACATCAAATCTGGCGATGATCAATATAGTGTATCAATTTTCCTATGTTTCTTGTCATAAATCAGTTACCCGTATTAGACATACGACCACCACCTCGAGTAGGCGCCTCACATGTCGTTTATCAGAGCAAAGCACCATTAAAAACATCTATAAACGCTTAATATACAAAAACTCTTAAGAAAAATACTCGTCGAAAATACGAGTCCTTTGTCAATCACATTTCCGAAAATACATCATTATACGTGAAACCCTGTACATCAAACAGCTCTTCCTCGACATTAAACTTGTTTAGCAATGGTAATGGAGTGCTGAAAGACTTAAAATTAGAAAGACGTCAACTCGAATTCCAGCCATGCCCAACACAACTCAAAATTAACGGTCCTAGTATAATTTACGAATAATACATTTCACACAATAAAAATACTAAAATAAACTAACACCAAAACAACCCCTTGAAAATGGATAAATAGGTGTCCGAAAGCGCTTGGGACAATCGACGATATGGACAGTTTTTGCACTGACTCACACCAAACGCAAAAAAAATGAAAGAACGCTGGAAAAACTAAATAAAAAATTAACACAAATATATTGTCCGTAATATTTAAGTTTATATATATATATATATATATATATATATATATATATATATATATATATATATATATAATATTATATATTATAAATTAACTGACTTAAAATATGGTTTTTTCGCTTTCTGTTTCATCTTCATTCCAAAATTCGCTTGAAGATGAAACAGAGCTAATGCTTTTAATTTATATCATTAAATTTGAAGCTTATAGCTTCAGTTTTTGAAACATGGTTATTGCTGTGTAGCGAAAAAACATATTTTAAATGAGTTAATTTATAATATTTTTTTCTGTAAATTTGCATTGAGCACTGTTTTGTAAAAATAAAAATAAAAAATATCAATAAGAACACCGGATTATATATGTTACTGTTCTTTCTTTCTTTATATATATATATATATATATATATATATATATATATATATATATATATATATATATATATAGAGAGAGAGAGAGAGAGAGAGAGAGAGCGAATTAAAGGTTCATTTCGACATTCCAAACACCTGAAGAAGGCCGGGGCGTACAACGGCTGAAACGTTGTAATAATTATGGCGACAAAGATGAGGGTAATAGTCCGAATAATGTAAATAATGTTCATTTTGCTTCAATCTCCACCTACCTGGAAATTTAGAATTTCATTGAGCCGATTATTGCATGAATGTAACTTACAAATACTTTATGTTAAAAGAAAAACAATGGAGTTTGAGTAGACCAGTGAATTTGGTTATGTAAGTTAAAGTTTGGATAGAGAAGACTAGTGTTTCAAGCTTTTCACTCTTTGGCCTTGTGATACATTTCATATTACAACAAAATAAAGATTACAAGTAGCGCTGTATTTCAATGATTGTTAGCCGTGATGCAGATGGTGGTATGCATGATGCGGATGAATGAAGTTCACAAAGAGTTGTCTCTTTCTTCATATCATTTGGTTGCGTTCTTCAAACATCACTTGCTGGTCAAGATCAGCGTGAAGAACAAGAAACACTTATCCAAAGACTTGGGTGAAAGTTGGATGAACGTTGCACGCATAATACGGATGAATTGAGCTAACCTTGAGTGACATCTTTATCTAAAGGATTTGTTCTTCTATGAAATATGTGTCTGCCCTGACCGTGCTGACTCAGCCCTGTTCATCACAGCCCAGCTAAGCTTTAATCTGACTAGCCTAGGTTAGAATATGACTATTTTTGTTTCAGTTTCTCCAACCGATTAAATTCTTCTTTTCTTCTTCTGCTGTGTTTCTCAAGACGTTGGTAATCATGGCTCTCCACAACTTCCTATCCTTCATAGTTCTCAATAAATTTTGTCTTTTGTTATTTCTCCTAAACATTGTTCCGGCATCCATTTTTTCAATCTCACTGAGTATGTATTGCTTTGTTTT
>OZ010578.1:30194655-30197155 GCA_963932145.1 Acanthosepion lycidas | reverse complement strand
CTACTTATCGAAACAAATGTACAGTGTATGTTCAGCGATTTCTTCAATTATCTCTTATCAATTATCTTCTTATTTCTCGCTGTCTCTTTATCTCTCTCTGTCTCTGTCTTCATTTACTTCCTTCTATAAGTATTTAGTGTCATAGATTTTGCTCTAATATGCAATATATTGTTTCGAGGTGCATACTGTTTATAAACTATCAACGCATAAAGTGGTCTCAACTTTACGTTCGCCCACATATCGTTAGGAAAATTATGAAAGCATCTCCTATTATTATTAACACCTAGGCAGAATGAGGTCTGTCACTTTGGTTAGCCACCAGTCTAGGAAAAACACAAGACTCAATTCAAAATTGGTTGAATCTAGCAACTCATTTTCAGAATTCGCTGCTGTGTCCCTCTTCTCCATTGTGAGTAAACAGGCTTACGATATAAAGTTCTTTCAAATAACAGAAAAAGAGCAATTCTGAATTTAAAACTGATTGAGTATAAGGCTATCAACTCCAACACATTAAAAACCCTCCTCCCTACAGAAGCCATACCAGCCATGTGGATACTGTGGTCCTATACGCCACAGAAAAGTCTACATGGTCAGTATAGTTTATCAGGTACTACCACGTGTATTAACGTTGTGAATAATGATTTGGTTCGATTCCTGTCTATGAGAATTTCTCGGACATGCAGGCTGATAAATGTTGTTAATACTGTTTATTATAAACAGAGCATTTACTGTGTTATCACGTAGTTTATTATTGATGTATACAACCCAGAACAATCAAAAGTGACATGTGCGTTCTACCATAACAAAATAAACTTGGCCAGCCTATTATTTTGCTATATAAAGTGATTTAACTGCCTTACAAAATCATCCACCACATGGTTTCATGGTATGTTTGGTCTTTGGACTCTGACTGTAAACACAACGTGTCCATTTCGGGAAAGAAAATGGGCGACCCTCTGTCTCAGGAACTTAAAAACCTTATTATTCAAAGATACAATGAAAATAATGGCTATAAAAAGATTTAGAATTGTCCCTAAGCACTGTTAAAACTGTAGTTAAGAAGTGGTTAGTGCACAAAACCACTGCTACCCTACCATAATCTGGGAGACCGAGCAAACTTACCAGAAGAACAAAATCAAAACTGGTCCGGAAGGCAACATTCAAACCCCTAGTGCAACACTGGAAGACTTGAAAGCTTCAGTTTCCAGTACTGGGACAGATGTCCAGGCATCTACAATTTCCAGTGTATTGCATCGGTCTGGCCTGCAAGGAAGGGTAGCTAGAAAAAAAGCCTCTTCTGAAGCTTATGCACAAGCAATCTAGGCAAAATTTTGCTAAATGTCACATCAATGTAGCGAACGATTTTGTGGTCAGATGAGACCAAAATCGAGTTATTAGGAAAAAATACGAAACGCTATGTTTGGCGGAAAAAAAGCACTGCTCACCAACCTCATTACACCGTCCCCCACTGTAAAGTATGGCGGTGGATCGATCATGTTTTGGGGCTGTTCTTCAGCTGCAGGGATCGGAGAGCTGGTAGACATCCAAGGTGCCAGGGATAGTGTTAAGTACCAAGAAATATTGGAGGCTAAACTGCTGAAGTCTGCTAAAGCTCTGCGCTTGGGTCGCAATTTCAAGTTTCAACAAGATAACGACCCCAAGCATGTGTCAAAAAGCACTAAAGCTTGATTTCTAGCAAGAAAATCAGAGTTTTAGAGTGGCCCAGACCTCAATCCTATAGAAAATTTATGGCGAGATCTAAAGCTGGCTGTGCACCGACGTTCCCCATCCAATGTGACACAGCTCGAGAAGATCTGCCATGAAGAATGTCAAAAACTGTCAGCAGACCACTGCAGCAAGCTCATGGAAGGCTACCCGAGGCGTCTGCAGGCTGTAATTGACGCAGCAGGATCATCCACGAAGTAATAGCTGAAGACATTCCAAAGGAGGTGTAGACTTTTGCAAAGATATTTTTCAAAAGTATCTTTGTTTAAGACTCAGTTTTAAATATTTCAAATGTAATTTGTGAATTAAATAAAAGTCTGATAGATCTGCTTATTAAAACAAATTATTGGAGTTTAAAATATTAATTGGTCCTATCAAAATAAACAAAATACATCTAGTTTTCAAGAAGGTGTAGACTTTTGTAGTGTACTGTAGCTTTGAGTTACTTTACCTCTCAGAAAACAAAACAATGGAATTTTAACAGAACTCTTCTCTGTATAATGAGCATTAATTAAGATTACTGGAGAAGAGTTGATTACGTACAGTGATAGTTCTAACATTATTTGTAAGACTAAATATCTGTATAAATAAATGTTTTCATTATATAGCTACATATTTACACTATTAACATTATTCGGATTATTGTCCTCATCTTTGTCGCCATATTTATTAGAACGCTTCGGCCGTTGTACGCTTCGGCCTTCTTCAAAACGTTGTAATAAATATTGCGACAAAGATGAGGACAATAGTTCGAATAATGTAAATAGTGTACATA
>OZ010578.1:30169655-30189655 GCA_963932145.1 Acanthosepion lycidas | reverse complement strand
AGCTGACACAATAATTTCAAACGAAGGCACAAATTATCAGGCTTTATGAAAAATGAAACAGATTCTTTTGCCAAAACAAGATGTACAAAGAAGATACCAAGAAAATATATCAAGCACTTGGGAAAATAAAATAGAGATAAATGACCCACCTAAGTGCCAAAAATGGACGGATAGCCAGATTACTAAAACAACCGCTGCCATCTGCAAAACCCCAAACTGGAAAGCACCAGGAATAAATCGAATAGCCAATTTTGGATTAAAAAAAAAAAAAATCTAGCACCCAATAAAACCTCGCGCGGGCATACAATGATATAACCATGAACCCAGAAAAATGTCTAACATGGCTCACTTAGGGAGTAACATACCTCCTCCCTAAAAAAAAAAAGATATAGGCCCTACGATCAACAATGTACAAGATCCTCATTTCTATCATAACCGAGAGGACATACAACTTCTTTGAGAAAAAAAAACAAAAAAACAATTTACTCCCAGCAGAACAGAAGGGATATAAAAGAAAAAAGTTACGGGTGTAACTAATTAACAAAAGAACAATATTGGAAGAGGTGAAAACAAGGTAAAGAAACTTATGGATAGCGTGGATCGACAACAGAAAGGCGTTCGCCAGTGTACCATACCTATGGATAGGGAAGAGTCTACAAATATACAGAGTATGCTCCACAACGGTCAATTTCACAACAGAGTGTATGAAAAATAGAACACTACACTTAACATAAACCATATAAAGGGATCATTAACATCGAAACCAATCAACCTCAAAAACGCAATGTTCCAAGGAGATTCATTGTCCCCACTGTGACAAAAGATATGATTTACCTCAAAATTCGAAACGAGCGTGAAGGTGTCTTGCCTGCAAAGTGATGACAAAAAAAAAAATATATATATATATATATGGCCGCTATTGAAGACACAATTTATACGCGCCTATCTTGTCCAAAACGGGACGATATTTGCACAAATGCAAATTTGGGCCGTATTGGAATAGCATATAAAGCGTGGTGCCAGCAGCACGACAGAACCAAAGTTATTCGGTGGACAGCGTGCAATAGAACTGGACGTACGGACAGACAGACGTACAAAGAGGAAGTCGAAGTAGGCGCGGCTGAATTGGTGTCTGTTTCACAGCTGCCCAGTGTAACGGCTGAGAAAGAGAGTCAAGCAATCCATTTCCTTGAGGTAACCGAAGAAGAAAAAACAGCTGGCTTTCCGGCGACCATTGCACTTTTTAACACCCCCCCCCCGCCTCATCAGCATTTCCCCCTACAACAACTACTCTTCTGCCTTGAATTAGCTGCCTAATTAATAATAGTAACTAGGGATATCCCTATTCTGCATTGATGGTCTTAAAACGTTTCCCAAGGATCATAACCAACAGAAAAACCTACCCACCATTATCAAAACCTTCGGCGAAGATATTAGGATGAAGTTCGGAATGGACTGATGTGCCAAAGACACCCTCAAAGGTTGTACACTAAAGAAAACTACAGATTTAGACCTTCATATCAACAAAAAGAAACTAGATCAAGATAATACATACAAATACTTATGAATTTTATGAAGGAGACGGAATACAACATTCAATTATGAAGAAAAAGAATATTATAGGAGAGTGAACTTAATGGGCCCGATAAAATGAAGGCTATCAACACCTTAGCTATACCCGTAGTAACATACACCTTCAACATTATTAAATGCAATTTGAATGACAAAAGATTGAACACCAAGACCAGAAAATGCTTACTCTAATGAGGATGCACCACCTAAAATCAGAATTTTAGGAGACCGAGGTCTAATCCAACTTGAACTAACTCTAAAACTACAACAATCAGATTGGAATTGTACCTCACAAAAAATCAATAGCCCTCTCCTACAAATAGTAAAACACCAAATCCACTCCTTCAACAAATAAGCTGCACACTTCAAAAACAGCTTAATATACTTGAAACCCTACCAACACAAAACGAAGCAAATACCATTAACGACAAACGAATAAACAGAAAGCAAAATAACTTGGCCAAATAAAATTGCAATAGATCCGTGAAGACAAGGTACATGGGAAATACCTAAAAAGAATGAAAGAAGTAGATGTAGACCAACGGAAAACATATCCGGGGGTGAGGAGCACCGGGTTGAAAGCTGAGACAGAAGACCTAATTATTGCAGATTAGAACCAAACCCTTGCAACCAGATCCTATCACTGTTACATAATCAAAGCCCCGAAATGCAGGATCTGTAGAAAATATGATAAAACTGTCGACCGGAACAGGATGTCTGGAACTAGCAAAAGATGAATATACCAAGAGTTATAACAAGGTAGCGACATATTTGTACTGGAAAATATGCAAGAGGCACAAAATCAAAACGACTGAGAGGTGGTATGAGCATCACCCAGACACAGTTATCCAAAATAACGATGTAACTATCCTCTGGGACAGACCAATTCAAAATGACAGGGAAATAAAAACCAACAGACCTAATATTATCATAAAAGAAAAGAAATTCATGAAGTGTATGCTTATCGCCATAGCCGTACCATCTGAGAGAAACACCTCCATGAAAATTATCGAGAAATTGTCCAAATACAAGGACCTGGAGATCGAGATTAACAGGATGTAGGGAATGAAGACTGAGGCAGTACTAATAGTAATCAGAGCACTGGGCCTCGTGAGAAAAGGAATGGATAATTTTACTGTGATCCAGGTAACATCAATATACTCAGAAAATTGCCCTACTAGGATCATCCCATATACTAAGAAAAGTGATATCAATTAAATGACAATTCTCCTAAAGGGCTTAAAGTCCATAGCTTGGACCCGGCTCTACAGGATACAAAGCAGGAAACATAGCCTACGCAAATAATAATAATAATAATAATAATAATAATAATAATAATAATAATAATAATTAAAAAGATAGATTGCTTTCCTAGGATTACTGGGGAACGCTTTGATAGTAATGGTAATATTGGATGAGATCTTACCAGAGAGCTTCGGAATATTTTGATTGAGATTAGTGCAGTGTTAAGGAGTGGTAGAATAGCAAGAAACGGAGACCTACAACTACTACTACTAATAATAACGATGATTATAGCAAGTATGAAGCATGCGTGGGTGAGTTGAAAAGAGAACCATATACTCAGAGAATTTCCCAAGTGGTACAGAAAGTATAAGCAACGACATGATTGGATTGAGAAGATAATGCATTAGAAAGTATGCCCTAAATTTGGCGTTAATGTCAAAGAGAAATGCTACAAATATCAGCCAGAGACAATGGTTGAAAATGGCAGTTACAAGATATTATGGAATCTTTCTGTACAAACGGATCAAGTCATTGAAGCTCGCAGACCTGGTCTTTTTTTTTTAAATAAATAATGAAAGTAGCAAGTGTAAAGTTATTGGTTTGGTGGACTCGAACAGAACTGAAAAGATTGAAATATACCAGGGGCCGGCTAGGGTGCTGGGTTAGAATGTTGAATTAAATTCCTGGAATAAAGCTCGGAATTGGAACACCACCAAGAAACCTGAAAGAGCGATTAGAGACTTGAAACCAAGATTGCCATTGTTTATTCTGCGAGCATTCTTCGAGAAGGTCTTGAGTTGTGAGGAGTGATACCTTGCCACAATGATACTTCCCATTAACTACGTTAATATGAGACATTCGTATATAACTAATGCTAATACGCATACACATAAAAACATAATAATACGGGATTCAGATGGTGAACAAAAATTAAACTTGTTGAAATATTTAGGGAATTAGTAGAGATTTAAGGCAGTCTGTTGTCACTTGATCTGAGGCGATTACTAATTCTGTTGGGAAAGGAAAAAAAATCCTACGAGAAAAGTTATGATGATCAAAATCCGTGAAAGTTAATCTTGATTACAACACAGACAACAGTGAGCGCAACAATCATCAAACAATACTAAAACAGAAAGAATGAGAGTTTATCGAGAAAAAAAAAAAATCCCCCCCCAAAAAAAACAATATACCTGAAGCTAATCAATAATGATTGATTGACTGATTGATTGCTTGTTTCTTTCCCACAGGCAAGTAAAGATGATGTATTCTTGTTTAACTTAAGTTACAACTTTGGAAACTACTCATAGGCACACGCAGACACGCAGACACACACACACACACACACACAGACACACACACACACACACATATATATATATATATATATATATATATATATATATATATATATATATATATCTGACGCTCAACTTCTCGAGAGCATCTCTCTGCAGCTTCTCGGTCTCATGTTGACTGCTGACCTGAGATGGAATAAATACATTGAATCAATTGCCTCGTCCACTGCAAGGAAAGTTGGCTCCCTGAGCCGCGCCAGGAAGTTTTTCTCCACGGAGTCGATCCTCCAGATCTACAAATCAACAATTCGCCCTTGCATGGAGTATTGCTGCCATATATGGTCTGGTGTCCCTTCTGTTTGCCTCGGGGTTCTTGATAGGTTCCAGAGGCGGATATGCAATGTAGTTGGCCCTGCCCTGGCGTCTCGTCTACAGTCACTTTCTCACAGACGCGCCGTCGCCGCTCTCTGTCTCTTCTACAAATACTTTCATGGAAATTGTTCCGAGGAGCTGCATTCGCTTGTTCCCAGACGTCATGAGTTCCAGCGCCTTACGTGGGTGGCATCCCGCTCTCACCCCTTCACTGTCGAAACTCCTAAATGTAGCCGTCTCTTCTACTCGAATAGCTTCATGTCTCGCACCTCTCGCCTGTGGAACTTCCTTCCCTTTTCCTGTTTCCCTGTGAGCTATAATTTCCAGCTATTCAAGTGTAATGCCAATCGACATCTCCAGTTGCCTTGATCTATCCACTACCATCATCCTTTCTTCTATCACTTCTATCTGATCTTGCTCTAAATTTTCTGTAACCCCTTGCGTCCTAGTGGCTTCCCGCCTTGCTTGGGGTGAAATGCTTAATATATATATATATATATATATATATATATATATATATATATATATATATATATATAAGGCAGGCAAATCTACCTAGGTTTCACCTAAACGGATCTTCTGCGTAAAGCTGGCTTAAAAAGAAAATATCGAAACAGTATTTATTGATAAAAAACAAATAAAACCACAACCACGTGACAAAAAAAGATAATCATAAATAAATAAATAAATAAGTTAATTTATTGAAAAGCCAATAACGAGACAATATATATATATATATATATATATATATATATATATATATATATATATATATATATATATATATATGTAATTGACTTTTTACGCCATTTACACTATTCGGACTGTTACCCTCATCTTCATTGTCATATACACAACGTTTCGACCGTTGTACGATCCGGCCCTCTTCAGGAATTTCAAACCGAACCTTTTATTTCATCCACTGAGGGGGTAGATTGTTCTAGTTCCACGTGACATGCCTCTTCTGGATTTCTCTGTTATTTCCCTTTAACTTATCTCTCCAAGTTTTTGGTTCACGACTGCTGTCGCCTGGTATTCAACTCACAACACTTTGGGTCTAGTCAATGTATCTAGTGGATAAAGACGTTCGTTATATCCAACAGGATAACAGTGCAAATAGTGGAAATAGTGTTAATAATCACAGTACCTCATCACAGAGATATAGACAGATATATTAGGGACGTCCACAAAAAAACGTGGTAGCTAAGGTATGAAATAACTTTTTGCAAATTAAAAATCTTTCTTGAAGATTTCATTTTAGTTTCAAATTCAAGCTAATTGATTAAATGCAATATTTCCAGTAAGCAACATACTTTGTACTTCAAAAACTAATTTAAATTTATTGGAAATAACGTCTTTTTTTTTTTCTAAAATAGCTGATTAGCGGACTTTTGTACTTACATTTCATTGCAATGTAGTTCTCTTTATGAAAAAAATCTAAATATAAAACATACTTTTGAGAAAGTTTATTTAGGGAATATTAACCCAATTAACGTAAATTAATCTGATTTGAAACAAATCTCATTTACTTTAAGTTTAAAATATTGCATTAGTGCAATTTTTAATCAGGTTGCAGCTGTGTTTTTAACCGACAGTAATCGAATCGACAGTGACTTATCTAATGTTCTATGGAAAATAACATGAGCGCCATCTTTATTTGATTTTATGCACTCAATAAGAACGTAGGAATATATTATCCGTAATCAAATTCTTTATTGAATTTTCGATATTTTTGCTTCAAACTTATTATATTTATCGCTCTTATTTTGTGAAAATGTCGTGTAAGGTACGTTTATACATTAATAAAAAAAATAAAAACTATTTAAAAAATATACATGATTTGTATTAATCTTTTCCATTTATGATTAGTAAATATAATTTTCAAAGAATATTAATATCAAAACCGCCAAAATTAATACAGAATTTTAAAAGACTTAAAACTTAATAAATGTATCTAATTAAAATTTAAAAAAATGAAAACTCTATTCATTGAAAAAATGTTTTTCTCAAGACAATAGTGTTCTGCATATATCTTATTTCTAAAATCAATTAGAAACTTTTCAATTAAATAGTTTTGTTGCATTTTTTATATTTTATGATTCAGAGCAGATTTTCGGTAAGTGGTGCTTAATCTCGATGCCGATACAGACAACAGCAGGCGCAACAACCATCAAACAATACTAAAATAGAAAGAATGAGAGTTTATCGAGAAAAACAAACATGCTTGAAGGTAATCAATAATAATTGATTGAGTAATTGATTGCTTGTTTCTTTCCCACAGGGAAGTAAAGATCACACACACACACACGCACATATATATGGGACTACTTACACTATTTACACTATTCGCAATGTTATCCTCATCTTCATTGCCATATTCACAACGTTTCGGCCGTTGTACGCCCCGGCTTTCTTCAGGTGATTGAAATTTCGAAACAAAATTGATGATTTAAATTCACCAAGGAATCCCACTTTTAACTAATATAAATACTGGAATTTGAATTTCTCGTGATTTAAAAAAAAATAACTTGTTTAACACATGTAAAAAAATATTTTTACCAAGATCTTCGGAAAAAAATAATTTAATTCATTTGTAAAAAGTCCTGAAAATTTAATTAAAATTTAATTTCTTCCATGAATTTTCAAAGCTCAAAAAAAACCCCAGATTTTTTGCCACATTTTCCATACTAATCTTTGGCTCACCCGCTTGAGGAAAAAATAAAATAAAAATAAAATAAATAACAAGAATTTAAACCAAAATTTCAAACGTGCTAGAAAAGATTAAAAACATTTAATACAACAATAAAAAAATACATTGGTTTTTCCTCTTAACAAAAAATAAATATTTCGCCAACAAAACAGTTTGGCGTCTTTTTCCTGAGGCTATGATCCTTTTTAGAAGTTTTTTAAAGCTGACTTACACACACACACACACACACACATATAATACCGACCTCCAAATGGAATCTGCTACAGAGGTACACTGGGGAGAGATAGAGAGTGAGAGAGAGACAGAGAGAAAAAGGAAGAGAGAATATACATTGGTCTTTCCTCTTAATAATGAAATAAATATTTCGACGACAAAACAGTTTGGAGTCTTTTTCCTCATGCTATGATCCTTTTAAGAAAATTTTTAAAGCTGCCTAATATATATATAATAACCACCTCCAAATGGAGTCCGCTACAGAGGTACACTGGGAAGAGAGAGAGAGAGAGAGAGAGGGAGAGAGAGGGAGAGAGAGAGAGAGAGAGAGTATACATTGGTCTTACCTCTTAATAATAAATATTTCGGCAACAAAAGACTTTCCTCATTCTATGATCCTTTTTAGAAAAATTTAAACGCTGCCTAATACTTATATATATATATATATATATGAAATAATCACCTCCAAATGGAAACTGCTACAGAGGTACACCGGAGAGAGAGTGACAGAGAGAAAACGAGGAATAGAGAAAGACACAGAGAGAGAACGGATTGCTCAATCTCAATGCCATATTACCTGACAGAGCTTTAATTTTCCCAGTATTTTCCCAGTAATGGTGTATAACCATAGTTAAAACTATCATGCTTTCAGAAGCCATCATCAAAGACTCGGCAACCGTTATTCTGAAAAATGGGTACAGAATATCCTCTCGGCAAGTTCAAGAGGTTCCAAGGGTAGTTGATGCGTACATACCATGCACACACTACTCAAACTCACTGAACGCAGTAATACAGCAAAATATTTAAGTAGGGAATAATAAAACAATAAACATCGTTAATTTTTATTAATATTTCGGCGACCAGTCAGTGTTCGTTTTAGTTACTCTTTATTCCATCATCGTTCTACGATCGTCGGCTACCGGAGAAACCAGGGATAAAGAATAAGCCTCCACAGGATTGGCTATGTATAATTGATCTTTATTATTATATAGTGGGTTATCAGTTATAGTGAAGTGTATGAATGTAGAAACAGGTTAGTTTGACTTGGCATTGTTAGTTAGATAGCCCACCATAATAGGGGTATAAAATAAGAAAACCAAATTGTAAAGTTAACAACCAATTTATATACATATAAATCAATTAAGGTCTTTACAAATAAAATTAATGTATTTTGGTTGATACAAGGTCGTCAAAATGTTCGTAGTAGTCCTTGCAAGAATGAGTTTATGTGTACGTAGGCAGGAATGTATGTGTGTGTATATGTATGTATGTATGAGCATTATCGTAGGGGTAGGAATGTCTTTGAAGTAAGCACTCAGACTTAAAATGTTCCTTTAGTTTATCAAGTATAAAAGAGGTGAGGAAGAAGGGTTGAGATACTAATAACGCTCGCTTGACGTTTTTCAAGGGACTTGTTAATACGCTCGTCTCCTCCTCTCTGGTGACAAGGGAACTTGCCGTCTTTTATTTTGTTTTTGGGACTTGAAAAAATCCTTTTGGAATTCACTCCCGGATATGATTCAGACCTTTTCATTGAGCGATGAACAAATTTTTGCGTCGGCTCGCGAAAAGGTCGGTAAAAGAATTTGTTTCTGAGAATTGAAGATTATTTGAATTTTGTTATTAAATGTTTCCTAGTTTTCAATTAGCCGAAAAACATTTCGCATCAAGGTATGTTTTGGATTCGCTTTTGCGTGTGTGTTGAGCAAAGTTTGTAAATGCGAGTCTTTTTTAATTTCCAACAATATAAATGAGTCAGTGCTTAGCATTTGAATTTTAAATCTAGATCTTGTTTTGTTCACTGCATTTAAAGGTCACCAGCAATCATAAAAAAACAAGACTGCTTATATATCTAAATGGATTGATATATCAAATTGCGATGAAAACTCCCGAGAAATTTATTTGGGATATACAATGTTTCGCGGGGTGGGTTATACAATCTCAACAAAATAGACAGCTTTCCATTTATAGCAAAATAAACCAATAACTGGCAAAATAGATCGACTGATTCATTTTCTACGTCTTCTCAACACTTTGCAGTTTATTTAAGATGTATTTTTAAATTGTAACATTTTTTGAGATAATAATAAATAGTTATATAAGTATCAGAAATTAACCCATACCTGGGGAGAAGACACGGATTCATATTTTTCTCAAGGGTTTTAGTAAATAAATGAATACTGCAATTTATTAAATGAATTAAGTGCATATCTCAAATGGAATCGAGTCGGGTTTCGGGCGTAGATAGAAACCATAATTAGAATCCCAGTTTTCAAGCAGGTACTGTTTCTTGTCTTGGGAAATATCTCAAGACGTTCTTTCTGTGTTCATTTCAACGTATTTGAAATTATACGAAATTAATTTAGGATTATGAAATGATTAAAACTGTTAAACATAAATCTTGAAGTATTTTCAGAGAATGATACAATGAAACATTAAACATGGCTGATATTAATAAAACAATTTCGAATTGAGAAAAAATTCTCATCGAGAAATTTAAAAAAAAAACTACATTCAGCTAAATGCTTACATTGAAGGGGTACGGGGAATTTACGGAATTTTCATCTGGTTGTTTGCTGAACTAAACAACGCGTCGTAAATATCTATTCTCAGAATGTAAATTTTGCTTGTACTTTAAGAATCTGACTCGGAAAAGTTTGAAGTTGGACGCCTCGTGTAAGATAACGCTAATAAAAGATTAGAGGCGTTTGAGACGTTTGTTCGAAGGCCGGTCAATAGCTCGCCCCAAAGATACATTTAACGTAAATGGATTTCACATCTTGTTTGACTCTTTTCTTCTTACCAGTCGCTTTTTACTTTACACTTTTTCTAGCATTTTTCTTTCTCTGTCTGTTTACCGGCTTTTAAAGGTCCGCTGCAACTATTTTCTTTACTTCTTGTGTAGTCGCCTTTATTTAGGCATTGCACCGCTAATCCCCTTTTATTCTAGAAATCAATCATTAAAATCTGAGCCAACACTACAACAGCCCGCCCTGTCGGCTGGGGTTGTAGAATACGATGACTGCACTTCCGCAGAGGGGTAAGACCCCCTCAATGGGTCGTCCTGTGTATGACAATAACCTATATGCGCGTTCAGGTTAAGACGATAAATTACATCCAACAGCAAGGCCTTTGATAAGGAGGTTTTGAGAAGCGTGGAACCACCTCTTAATTGCTGGCGTTCCCAAGTCCACTCCGACCAGGTTGGTAGCACCTGTTAGGGTCTCAGCTATGGGCAAATAGTTAACCCCGAAACTGAGGTAAAAAACATTATAAAAGTGTAAAAATAGGTTTTAATTCCAGAAATACTTTGAAAAAAAATATGACCTTTTTTGAAAGAAAATTATATATTAGCGCAATACAAGTCATTGTACTCAAAAATATAAGTACTTGAAAAATGGTTCAAATATATATGTATACATACACACCTTTTTTTTTTTTTACTAAACTATCGCTATGTATGTGTTTTAAAAAAATGCTAGAATTAAATGACCCACTGAGGCTGATATGCCATAAAACAAATCAACCAACCAAACTACAACAGCACCTAAAAGACGGCGAACATATACAACTACAAAAAAATCGGTGAGTATTTACGTACTTACATTCATCTACATTGCTACACAAGCAGACCAAGTTACGCGAATTCTAGTACATATAATGTAACGCATATGTATATATATATATATATATATATATATATATATATATATATATATATATGTATATATATATATATATATATGTATATATATATATATATATATGTATATATATATATATATATATATATATATATATATATATGTATTGAGGATACCCAAGATCCTAATGTACAGCCAGTTAAATCAGGACTACAGGAATGTAGGACGCCCATGGCTAAGATACAAAGACAAGCTGAAAAGCAACTTGTCAGCAGTCAATATACCACATACCCTTGAGAGCTTAGCCTTGGAGCGGGCAGAATGGAGATCATGGAGATTTTTGTGGACTCAGCAATTTTCAATCTGCGTGTCTGAATCATCTTCAAGAAGCGAGAGCAAGATCTAACAGGTCAGAAAATCTAACAGTGATCTCATTTTACAATCCTCACACTTGCTCCATATGTGGCCTCCTTTTTAAATCACTAGCGGTTTTTAAATGCCACTTAAGATTATCGGACAAACTTTCATAACTGAATCAATAAGCTGTCAGATCCTCATACGTCGAAACCGACGGGAGAGTATATATATATATATATATATATATATATATGTAACTTTAATTGATGGTTAATGTTCTAGGGTTACTCTGTTAGCTGTATACAAACTCTTTCTGGGATCAGTGATTAAAATGGCTTTGAGCGAAGGGAGATGTGGAGCTTGGCGAAGACCATCCATCTTCGAACCTTGAGACTTGGTGTTACAGAATCACAAAGAAATGCACTGAATAACAGAAACCACATCACTTGTGGACTTTCAACATTACCAACAACGAAAATGGAAAGCACATGTAATTGAAGGGAAAATAATGGCATAAAATGTTGAGATTCCATCGTACTTCAAACAAAATTTTAGGAAGTGAACTCCCATCGATAGTTGAAAAATCGAGAGATGGTATTTTATAAAAAGTATTTTCCTTAAAAATTGTTTAAAAGAAAGATTATATAAATTTCAACACCCTCCCAACCCTCAATATATTGTATCTCTATATCCTTGTGCCTCGCCATGGAAATATATAAATATGCCAAAAGTCGATCGAATATATAATTCTACCTTTTGCTTATATTTCCACAAAAATGCATATTTCCTTTTAAATCGTGCATAAATAGTCTCCAGGCATGAAAAATAATTTCTTTTCTGATTGAAAATTATTTTTCTGAATCAAAAATTAAAAAAAAAAAATTATTAAAATATTTATTCCAAAAAATCCTGGAAAATAATATTTTAAAATAAAACAAATGACATAAAAATAGACATATAATCGTCCTTTGATATAGTAGCAATTCAAAAACGGTGTTTCTAGCTAAAAAAATATAAAATAATTTAATTTCTGATTATTGTAAAAGAAAATGCATTATGGAAATTGAATATGCAGAAGTTGCAGACTAAGGATGGAGACATAGGTATAAACAAGACACCTAAATGGGAAGAAGAATACTTTACCGTTGCAGCTCAGAAAAAATTGCATCCGAAATAATTCTGTCGAGACGGAGAGGGTGAAACACAGAATAATTGAAAGTATGATCGTTGGAGAGCAAGTGATAAAATTGCAAATCATATTATAAAATTACTTTCAAAACAATCACCATGAAATAGGGTCAATGATAGGATGTAAAATTGTTCGATCATGGTTTGAGTAAAAATCAGGGTACTTCTTAAAAAATAATAAGAAAAGGGTACTCTGGAATTTTAAGATTCAGATAGACCACGCCATCATACCGGATATGGTTGTTCCGCCAGATTAAATATTTGGATTTGAAGATAAAAATTTCATAAAAACTACATTAAAATCACTTCTTGAATAAGAAAAAATATTAGGATTGAGACAAGTTTTAATAATAATTGCTTCATAATAATGCATTCTGAAATCACTAGGAATTAGATGCGTTAAATATTTCCAGTGGTCTTGTGAATATTCATCTCACATTATGTCGAATTTCAACAAAAAATAATGGGAAGAATAATTGGTAATATTATAAGACTTGGTGTAACACTGGCATCATCGACAAGCACTAGATATCGAGTATGATTATGCAAATTCAAGGCGTTGATCTCACTATTAATGTTCATCTGGTTAGGAGGAGTAATAATTCAAAGTTTAATTATTATCTTCCCATTTCGATTCTCATTTGACACCATAAGCAGAATAATAAGGACAGTGATCTTAATGTATAACGATGCAAGGAACATAAGTCCAAGTGTGTGCATTTAATTACATGCCAATTAAAATCATTCAAGACTTCAAATAACTTAATTAGATGCCTAGCTCCTTAAAAGACATTGAAGGGAGAAGAGCTCAATTTTAGTCGGCCTTTTATAGACTGTCGAACGTATGAAATCAAATCTAAGACACAACATCAAATTACGCATCTTCCTAGCTTCAGTAGAGTAATTCCTGCTGTATGGCACATGGACCACCAAAAAACCTTCTATGGGTAATTAGATGGATGCTGCATAAAATGTTGCAAACATATGTAAATGCTGATATGCTTTTTTGACTAAACAACATCATCAAAAAATGGGATATTATTTCAACTATATCTACATGTGATTCTAGATTGTTAGATTAGATTTTACTAAGTACCCACAGGACAAAAGGGACAGAGAGAAAAAAAACGCGTTCCATACTTAGTGAACTTGAGTGAAGGGATGACGAACAAGTATTAGGAGAAATAACAAAAAAACAAACTCTATTAAAGATTCAAAGGACAGGGGATTTTGGTGAGCCATGACCTTGTCAAAGTCGTCAAATGCTTTGAAAAAATATGTACATTAAAACAAATGAAAAACAAATGAAGAAAAAGAAGTCAATGTGTTGGTCCGGACTGAATTAACTCGCCTAAATGAAATGAGATATTTTTATAAAGATAAATGGAAAACAGCAATGACACCTAAAAATAGAACACGGAGTTTGATTGAGCAAAAGAATAAAATGTCACGGATTCTGGATGACTGGAGTTAAGTGATATTCTAACGAAATTTCCAAAGAAAACAAGTAAATATACACATTTATTTATTACATGGAATTATGTTTTAAAGGACAGGCAGAGAGGACAAATTTCACTTAAAAAAATCAATGATGCACATTGAAATTTTTGACTTTACTCATTTCATTTATTCGAAATAATTTTGGCGATAACAAAATCATTTGCTAAACTAATAATTATACATGATACAATGTTTCAGGCACGTATACTCTGGCTGTCTTCGGTGCATTTTTCTATCTGTTGATTACATTGTTATTTTGACCTTGTGATTGTATATTTCTTCTAAACCAGTGTTCACTACCTTTTTTTAAGCTTTTAACCCCAAGGAAGGTGGGAAGCAACTAGCACGCAAGGGGTTACAGAGAGTTGGAACAAGAGCAAAGAGGAGTGACAGAGGAAATGATGAAGAGAAAGATAGGGGATAACTCAAGGCATCTGGAAACGTCGATTGACATTGCATTTGAATAGTTAAAGATTATAGCTATCAGAAAGACAGGAAAAGAGGGGGAAGTTCCACAGGCGAGAAGTACGAGACATGAAGCTATTGGAGTAGAAGAGACGGCTAGATATAACAGTTTCGACAGTGAAAGTGTGTGAGCGCGATGCTAGCCTAGTAGAACGCTTAAATTCATAAAGATTGGAAAGCAGCGAAAGCAGCACATGGGAGCAGTTACCATGAAAGTAGTTGTAAAAAAGACAACGCCACGTCTGTGAGAGGGCGACTGCAGACGAGATGCCAGATCAGGGCCAGTTACATTGCATATCCGTCTCTGGATCTTATCGAGAAGCTTGAGACAAACATAAGGGACACCAGACCATATATGGCAGCAATACTCCATGCAAGCGCGAATGGCTGATCGAAAAATTTAATTCACAATCACTAGATGACAGAAATACATATTTAACGAACTCCTACATATTCTACGTTACCGAATCAACAATGATATGTTTCTGGAGCCATTTCTATTCAATATGCCGCTTAGTTATCATGGCATGTTCGTACCGCTTTCGATAATTCAGTATTTCGATTAAGAAATTCTACATTGGAGTTTGAGTTTAATTTGTCATGTGTTTTTCCGAAGTTACAACCTAATTAGCAGGCTGCTAAAATTTAAAGATACAAGTTCACACGTAAATTGTTCTACGGTTTGTAAATTTGATTGTGAGTTCAATCCCTGGGTCGAGTAATGTGTACTTTCACACAGTTGAAACAGACGAGCAAAAGCTGAACAGTACTAAATTAAAAAAAAAAATAAAATATATATATATATATATAGACGATATCCTTAGACATGGACAGGGGAATAGGTACATTCTACAACCGTAGATTAAATAAAGGGTTCAGTTAAGTATTCCCTACTGGTCAGCCAGACAGATATACACCTGAGGTGTATATGTATTTGGATAATCAACACGTATAGCACAACAGCCTAAACGTTGTGATAACAGTAGCAAAAATGAGATCAATAGTCCGATATATATATATATATATATATATATATATATATATATATATATATATATATATATAAGTAAACATAGAAGTCAACACTTAGAGGCGACAATCTGTTTCATGCTATATGCAATCGTCAGGCCACATGTGCTGTTATTTTTCTCGGCTATTTATATATATATACGGGTCAGTAGTGCATTGTGGGAAGTCTATTATGGCGGTTGTTTTACCGGAAGTCGTTTATTTATTTATTTGGATTAAATTATTTGGCTTGTTTTTATTTTTAGTTTCTTATTTTATTTATTTGTTTATTTTTTTAATCGATGTTTTTATTAACGTAGTAAAAATTTGTTTATGTCACTTATTTAATAGTTTTGTTTTGGTTTGAGAATTTAATTAAAGCTATTTATTCGATTTTGGGGTTGATTGTTGTTGTACAACAATCAACCCCAAAATCTATATTTCTTCATATATATATATATATATATATATATATATATATATATATATATATATATATATATATATATATATATATTTGAATTTGCATCCATATATTTGTATGCAAATTAAAGACTACCTGGGATTACAACTCTGGACATATACAAACATCCCTTTTAAAAATCTTAATGTATACAAATTCAAATTGAACGGATATCATAATTCGTTTGAAAAAAGGTATTCCGACCCTACCTTGACTTAACCTCTTTTCTAAATTAACTAATATGTTGATACAATGGTTGTCAGGGAAAGTGAGTGATCTGCCGTCCCTTTTTAGAATGATTGGTTTTCTCTATATCGATAGAAACAAATATTACTTATATATTACAAATATATGCTTATAAAGCTCCGTAAATTTCAAAATTAGTTATTCCAAAATTCGCTTGAAGATGAAACAGAACTAGTTACTTTAATTTAATTAAATTTCTATAATTGTATTGAGACTTTTTAGCTTCTGTTTTTGAAACATGGCAATTCCTATGTAGCGATGGAATCATTTAAAAAAATAATTATAATATACGCTCTACTTGTGTATCGAGCACTGTTAAAAAAAATACTAAAGAACTTCGGATTATTGACCTAACGCTAACAGCCGTGGAATTTGTTTGCGGTCTTTATTCACCATGCCTTTTTGTCGTAAGTGTCGTCTGATGGTAAATGGATTGCAATCAGCATTTGTGGCTGCCTTAATTTGAATAGAAGAAAGTCCATTGGCTTTCACAACAACCCGTCTTATTCTCCTACTCAATGCCGGAGAAAATCTTTTGGGCTTACCAATAGATTTTTGCGTTTCCATAATTCGCAATGTCCTTCAGAAAGTTGAAAATCACAGTTTTACTGCGATTCACCTTGGCTGCGATCGCCCGCTGTGACAAACCTTGATTATGGAAATCTAGAATCCGAGCACGCTCAACTTCGATAAATTTGTATGCTTTAGGCATGGTGATTGCTAATCTCTGACTGAACTAAAAATATTGGAATTAACACCCCCTGGTTTTATAATTTTGATCAAGTGTAAAACGCCTCATTTTATAAAAATGTCACTTTCTCAATAAAATGTTCGGATTATAACTTTTCGTCTAGAAAATCTTTTAGATTATAAAATTAGTGACCTTAAGTAAGAAATGTTTAAAATTTTTCCATGAAAAAGGTTTTTTTAGAAAAATTCAAGTGGTGTTAAATTTTGATCAGGTGTATATATATATATATATATATATATATATATATATATATATATATATATATATATATATATATAAGCATTATAACTTTATTATAGGTATATTATTGTGTGTTTGTCTATCTGTGTATGTATGACGAATTCGAACAACAAATAAATAAGGTAATTTGCAACTACATTTGTTTAGTAGTATCGTAATATCTATAGAAAAAACACTCGCTCTCACATGCGCATATATATATATATATATATATATATATATATATATATATATATATATATATATATAAAACCCGTAGCGACAGTTTTGTAATCCACCCCTTTATAGCAATATCTAGGTTTTATCTATATATTAGGTTGGTGCAAAAATAATGTCGTAATAATGTCGTTTTTTGACGTTAAAAATATGTCAAAAAACGACATTATTACGTCATTATTTTTGCACCGACCTAATATGACTGGCATTTTTCAAGAATGATCATGTGTATAAGAGTTTTTTTTTTAACATTGAGTGTTGTTTAGCCGATAAAGACAGCAAATATAATTTAAATATTTAAGGGAGAGTCGTTTGGCTGCGAGCCAATTTCCCAAATTTCTTCACTGTCGAATATCATGATATTACCACTAAGACGAATTAATTTACGAAAACATCTTGTAATGTGTAACAAGGCCGAGAGAAAGGCCGAGTCTAAGGATATTTTCTTGTAGTAATGTGTAAAGCCGAGAGAATGTTCTCTCAAAGGAAATAGTGCACACAAACAAATCTAAGTAGCATTTAGATTTGATTTCTTTTTCTCTTCTTATAACATTTCCGCTACCTCCCACGTGTAATATATATATATATATATATATATATATATATATATATATATATATATATAAAGAAAGAACAGTAAGATATATAATCCGATGTTCGTATAGATATTTTTATTTTTACAAAATAGTGCTCAATGTAAATTCATAGAGCATTAATATTATAAATTGATTTATTTAAAATATGTTTTTTTTCGCTACACAGTTCTAACCATGTTTCAAAAATGGAAGCTAAAAGCTACGTATTTAATTTTGTAATTAAATTAAAGACATTAGTTCCATTTCATCCTCAAGCGAATTTTGGAGTAACTTTTAAAATTACTGGGTTTTAAAGACACAGCTAAAATTATAATTCACGTTTCCAAGGTTACAGATAAATCTACTTCAACTGGACAAGGAGTACCTGGGTGTTCATTATGTCTGTATTATTGTATCCGTTATTCGTTACATTTTGGTAAAATCTGAAATTCGTTAAATGCATTTCGTATGGATTTTTTTAAAATTTATTGTTAACGGCAAAAATATTCTTACGGCATTTTTTTCTATTTTTAAATTTAAAGATTTTGTGTGGGTGTTTAGGTTAGAATACGTTTTATTTAACTACGATTTGAAATATTTTAATTTTTAATTTTTATTATACTATATTTTTTAAGAACAATTAAATGTATTAGAATCCCTTATAGTATGTAGAATTATTTTTACATCAAGTATAAGTATGTATATTAGGTTACAATTTTTTTTTTGTATTTAAATAATATTTAAGTAAAATTTATGATAATGATGGCAAAAATAGTTACTTAATTTCACTGATTTAGTAAACTTTTATTTTTTATATAAACCTAGTAATATATTGTTTCTCATGTAAGTACAAAGGACATAGGTCATTCAAAAGCTTACATCTTCTGGCATTTCATATTAATTTTATTTTACTGTAGGTGTTTTATTGGATTCTTTTAAGTGCGTGTAGTACTAAGTAAAAAAAGTTTAGATTAAAATTCATTTTATTTAACTACAATTTTAATTACAACTTTAAAATATTTCCATTGTTAGTTTTAATAGACTATATTACTTTATAAAAGAAGGAAATGTATTTGAATTACTTATAGTAAGTAAAATTATTTTTCCATATCAAGTATATGTATATCACGATTTTTAAACTTTTATATTTAAATATTATTTAAGTAATATTTATGCACTTACTGCAAAAATAGCTAATTCATTTCTCTGATTTAGTAAACTTTATTTATTTATTTTATTTTATTTTTATATATATATATAAATTTAGTAATAAAGTTTCATATGTATGTACAAAGGACATGGGTCATTCAATGGCCTACATCATCTAGCTTTTCGTTATAATTTCATTTTTCAGTAGGTGTTTTATTGGATTCATTTAAGTGCCGGTAGTACTTTTTGAGAGGTGTTTAGGTTAGAATACGTTTTATTTAACTACAATTTTAAACGATGTTTAGGTTAGAATTCGTTTTAACTACAATTTTAAATACAACTTTAAAATATTTTCACTGTTATTTTAATAGATGTTTTTTCTTTTCTTTTTTTCATAAAGAAAAAAACAAGTAAATGTAATAGAATTACAGTATATAAAATTATTTTTCATGTTAAATATAAGTATGTATACTACCTGATCGCACCTTTTTAAATTTATTTTTATTTTTAAATTTTTAAATATTATTTAAAGAAAATTTTTGACAATGACGGCATAAAATAGCTATTTCATTTCTCTGATTCAGTAAATTTTTATTTTTTATAAACTTAGTAATATATAGTTTCTCATGTATGCACAAAGGACATGGGTCGTTTAATGACCTACATATTCTATCTTTTCTTATTAATTTCCATTTTACTGTAGGTGTTTTATTTGATTCTTTTAGATGCCAGAAGTATTTTGAGAGCGATGTCTGATTTTTATATTTATTTATCCTAAATGAAGTTTGATG
>OZ010578.1:30154655-30167155 GCA_963932145.1 Acanthosepion lycidas | reverse complement strand
AACTACAGTAATTTTATATCGATTAATTTTTAGTATCGTCTTTTCCAAATTATGAATAATCCTGGAGAACATTCGTATCCTGATGACAACTTAAGTCGCCAGGTTGGACTTATATTACTTTTTTTACTTAGTCTCCTAAAAATGAACTTTGTGGAATTCTTGATAAAATTTACTCCTTTGTGAATGGTCGTTCTTAATTTGGAAAAAGACGATACTTAAAATTAATCGACGCGAAATTTCTGTTGTTTTCAATATATATATATATATATATATATTATATATATATATATATATATATGTGTGTGTGTGTGCTGGTTTATCGTGACAGAAAAATATAACTCATCCCCCTCCCCTCTCTGAGATTACTTTTCTATTTAGCGTAGATCTGACTTTTAATCCGTTAATCATTGTTTGCCCACAAGTCTATTTTTAATTCTGACCTTATCCCACCCGCCATTTAACTTTTGGAAAAGAAGTAACAATCTGTTTTTAATTTTCCTTAAAAATCATTTAATCACCAGTTACTTACTATCCCCTGAAGAAGTACAATGATAGTATTGAAACATGAAAGCTTTTGTGTAGAGATTTCAAAATATCTTTATTATAATCTCTTATAATAATATGCGCTTGTTGAGTGTTTGTTTGGAAATAAGTATTAAAACTATTAGTATAAACCTCAATATTTTAGACTATTTACTGTAAACATTTTAAAACATGTGTGCAGTATTCATAATTAATTTTATTAAGGTTTGGTTTAAATTTTCTGGTTTCAATATACATACATACATACATATATATATATATATATATATATATTTATAATAAGACAGTATATATATATATATATATATATATATATATATATATATATATATACGAAGAGGGAATATACTTATGCGTACGCATGATGACAAAAACACAAAAAATAGAAATAGATCTAACACTAAATTAAAAGATAAGAGCAGAGATATCTTTCTCAACCTTTCTCAGATAAGTCTTAATTGTTTTATTACCCTTTACACAGAATTCTTTCACTGCCAGTTCAAGAAAGACATTTGGGTCACTAACACACAAAAAAGAGAATGTCTAATATCGAGAATATTGAACATCGAAAAACATAAGAAAAATTAATTACTTTTAACATGCGGAAATATATACTCTTTGCCTGATGAAGGTCGCGAGACCAGAAACCCGTGTAGCAAAATTATGGAAAATAAAGCATAATATATATATATATATATATTTAAATCTACATTACAACTAAAGACGTTTGCGGTTTCTCTCTTCTTTTTATTATAGACACTTTTCTCTCGTTCGAACTATTATAGCCTCATTCCTTTATATATAGAGAGAGGAACCCGGATGAGGCTATGCCGAAGGGCAGAGTCTCATTCAGGGAGGTAGACTGACCCGATCCGGTTGAGGCTGTGTCTACGGGGATTTTTTGGCCGATCTTACGGGCTAGGGAACAGCACATTAAATTCGGCCCTGTGCCACATGTGACTGCGTGGGGCAAGTGATAGATACTCGAGGGTAGACATGTCACTCAGTTTTCTAAGAGACCTGCAAAGAAGACAGGTGCTCCAGTGGATTGTTCTTCTGTTCGCTTGATGGGTAAGTATGTGACCTCTCTGCTGCATCTGAGTTTTGCAACGCTGGAACGATAAGTATTTAAGACGTATATAAACAACCGCAGTAGATCGACTCTGAGAAGACGTCTCAGGTCAGGAAACTAAGACTGGCCGAGAGTGACTGACGAAAAATTCTGGTGAAATATAATGTAGAAGGAAAGACCCACGCTGATATCTACCAGGAGGTGCTGAGGGGCCTGATGGAGCCCTAGATTGACGAGATCGCCGCCGGACGTCCCTACGTCTTTCAGCAGGACTCCGCTCCTGCACACACGGCCAAGACGACCCAGGCGTGGCTGCTCAACAATGTTCCTCACCACTGGTCTCTGGACTTATGGCCGCCTTCCTCACTCAACTGCAAACCCCTTGACTATTTCCTCTGGGGCGTGATCAAGGCCAAGACCAACAAGGACGCTGAGAGCACGACGCTATGGACATGGTCGCTAAAGCGTGTGATTCATTTCGCGCCCGCCTTGAAAAATAATATAGTATGTAACTCTAAATGCTGCTAAATAAACTGTCGGGTATCTGCAAATAAATCTTTTATTCTTATTGCCTATTTCGTTTTCTTTTTGTCAAGTGTCGGATTTTGTTGCAATGAATGAAATGAAAGATCCATATACTGTGCCATTTATTAGTCAGTACTTGTTAACATTCAATCGACATGAAGTTTTTATAACACTACCCTATCATATATCCTCTGAATCGTTTTACTCTTTTCATTTGCGATGTACATGCAGTCCAGTTATATGCACTATGAATTTACGAAAAATATACATGAAGATCTATGGGACGCTTAACGATCATCAGTGCGGAAAGTAAAATCGGCGAACCGAGTTCAAATTTCGACCTAGTCTGCAAACGTTATTTTTTGGCATCTTTCCTTCCTATCATCCATATTTTCCATCTTTCTTTCCTATCATCCGTGAGTTAAATAGCAAGACAGACGGACTATTGATGCAAAAGTAGTGATATTTTATATATATATATATATATATATATATATATATATATATATATATATATATATATATATATATAATGTGAGTGTCGGTTGATTTATATGGGGTCGCTTTATACATACATACATACATATATATATATATATATATATATATATATATATATATATATATATATATATATATATATATAGTTGTTTTATGCAATGTGATGTATATATATATATATATATATATATATATATGTAATGTGAGTGTCGGTTTATTTATATGGGGTCGCTTTATACATATATATATATATATATATATATATATATATACATACATACATACATACATTATTATTCTTAAAAGAGTGCTCAATACAAAGTAGAGCAGATATAATTATTTATTTAAAAAAAAAAATTATAACATAAATATGTTATAAAATCACTACAAAAATAGCCATTTTTTTTCAACACCTTCGGTGTCTTATCAAGTGATGACGTTGAATGTAAAATAAATGGTTTTAAAAGTTTCAAATTAATTAACAATCCATCGCAAGGGGAAAACGTTGTTACAAAGGCTAGATGGACCAATCAAAACACAAGTATAGGAAAAATCAAAAAGCTTGATAACGAAGTCATATTATAATATCTATTCAGATGTTTAAAATATGGGTAGTACTAAAAAAGAATTTGTGGGGCTGCTTTTATTTATTTATATACATACATACACACACACACACACATATATATATATATAATATAATAATATTTTTGTTTAAAAATATGATTCCTTCGCTACATAAGAGTTCTCATGTTTCAAAAACGAGAGCCGAAATCATCTAAATAATTATTAAAATTAAGTTGGATTGTGGTGTTTAGTCCCGTTTCATCTTCAAGCGAAATTTTAGGTCCGTTACAGAATTTGTTATTGTGGGAGTGGCTAGACTATTTTCCTTCGTAAAGTGGTCAGGGAGTTAATTCTTATCAATAGATTCATCATCTTCTGAGAGGTTTTGCTAAGGTTGGGGAGGGTATCTATTTCAAGGCTAATGTTTGCGGTCATCCTTTAGTTGGTTCCCAGTCAAGGATATTTTTTATGGCACGCCTACAATCGTTATGCGTCTGGAGAATTGTCTTTTATTATTGTCTATCTGATTATCTATTTATTTATTTGTTTATTCAAGTGGGTGTTTTATATACAGATCGCATTGCATTGAATTTCAATTTGTTCTTTTGTTTTTTGACGACGACATAAAGGGTTTTTCCTATTTAAAGGTTTGGCTAAGCTTTTTAGAATTTTACTTAGCTATGTTTTTTTTTTTTTTTTTTTTTTATGCTAATTACCTAATGCGAAAGTTTGTTGATGTCGGCAAAAAACCGTTAACTCGTGCCTATGGTTTAATAATTTTTCATTATTTAGGAATTTAATGATGTGTAGTTTTTCCTGTAAGCATAAAGGTCATGGGTCAACCCAGGTTCTACAGGTTCTTGTTTTATTTACTATTTTCCATTTTACTTTTGGTGTTTTATTCGTATACCAGACGATCTTTCTTATCCTGTTTCTCTTATTATTGGTACTAACGTTTCTATAGGTTATGTCAAAGGTTTTGTATCCCACCGTACAACCAAATGGTCAGCACCAAACTAGGCCATAAGTTCCTAGCTTTAATTGAAAAGCACTTTCCCACTAATAACAAACTTAGCAACATCAGAATAGATAGATGAGGAAGAGTCTGAGATGTATAATGAACAGACTGAGATATATTGATAGACAGACTGAAATAGATTGATATTATATATATATATATATATATATATATATATATATATATATATATATATATAGATAGATAGATAGATAGATAGATAGATAACTTATCCAAGAAAGTGTAGCAATTCATTGATACGGGGCTTATTAATGAACCCATAGCTGGTGGAGAAGTGTTAGATAATAATAACTACCTTTCCCAAGGGCATTTGCGCGTAAGGGAATATAACGGAACCATCTTGAATTGCAACTCAGCTCTCCGATTGACTAATCGGAAAGATTATCCATTATACCACAGCGCATACAATCTTACAGCGCCTGGTATTGGCAAGCGGCCAGTCATCTAGGAACTGAGCAGGCTGGACATTGCTTAACTTCGGTGATCGTACAATAACCAGTGTTTCAACGTGATTTAAGCCACTGAATATATGAGTTATTAGGATAAAACAAATAAAAAAATGTGTGTGTGTGTGTGTGTGTGTGTGTATAGGTATGTGTAATTCATATTCTGTATTTATGAGCAAATTACATATTTACGCACCTGCATTAGATTGTACACCATAATAATTGTATTGGTTATTTGAAATTGAAAGTGAAAGTAGTTTCCATTCAAAGCAAATTTAAAGAACCAATCGGCGCCCGGACGTCCACGATCAGTAGCGCGTTGAGAGTAATAAAAACAGACAAGTTCAATTGACAAGCTGCTTTTGTTGGCAGTGTTTCCCGATTTGTCTCTTTGTCGTCGCCGACAGGAGTGCGTTCTATGGTTCTTTGTCTAATTTGAAGGTACATTTTGCCGCTGAAAGACAAAACATTCCAATTATCGCTAGAAAGAATTTTCGTTTTGTTCCTTATTCTCTCTCCTGAATTATGAGAACTTATTGCTCGGTGGACAGTCGATCTTCTTTTCAGAAACCCCCACACTACCAACATTATCACTCTCTGAGGTAGAGAGAAAGACAGAGAAAGAGAGAGGAAGGAGAGAGTGAGAAAGAGAAAGAGAAAATGAGAGAGACTTTCTTTAATGTATACGTAGAAAATTCAAGCACACACATTTTCTGTCTTATAAACACACTACCTCATATACACTTTACACTCCTTTTCAAATACGTAAATGCAATCACTATTTATTAAACATTTAAACACACTGTCTAAAAGAGAAAATTATAGGAAAGAAAGTAGAGAAAAGGAAGTGAAAAAGAGAAAATTATGGAAAATGAATAGAGAAATGAAAGAGAAAGGAGAAAAGAAAGAGAAAAAGAGAAAATTATGGGAAAGAGAATGGAGAAAAGAAAGAGAAAATTATGGGAAAGAGAATGGAGAAAAGAAAGAAAATTATGGGAAAGAGAATGGAGAAAAGAAAGAGAAAAAGAGAAAATTATGGGAAAGAGAATGGAGAAAAGAAAGAGAAAATTATGGGAAAGAGAATGGAGAAAAGAAACAGAAAAACAGAAAATTATGGGAAAGAGAATGGAGAAAAGAAAGAGAAAAAGAGAAAATTATGGAAAAAAGAATGAAGAAGAAAAAGAGAAAATTATGGGAAAGAGAATGGAGAAAAGACTGCTGAACGAAGAAGAAGAAGAACTAAAGACAATCAAGCAAAATGAATACAGAAAGAGAGAAACAAAGAAATGGAAAATTCAGGCATAGCTGACCACATATGGAGAGAGAAAGGGGATCAATGCCCTCTGTGGGATCAGGTTGAGATTATAGACAAAGTAAAATATTGGAAAATTCGTAAACTTAAGAAATCAGCACATATGCTATGCCACAAAAATCCCCTGACTCGACCAAACGTAGAAATGAAATAAATATGGGGTTTAGTAATAAGGAGTGGCAGAGAAAAGCGATAAAAGCAACAAAAATTGCAATATGAGCTCTGGTAAAAATGATTAGGAAGACATTAGTTTTATAATACCCCGAAATTCATACACGGATATCCTCGAGGACACATTGCACAGTGGATAAAGGCGTTAGTTAGATCCAGTGACAGGACACAAAGAGGGTGAGTTCAGTACCCGGTTAAGGCAGTGGAGAAAATTCAGAGGGAAATTAACAGGATAAGATAAGGGACATCCATTAAACATGGAACTAGAACAGTCTACCACAATGAGCGAAATAAAGGGTTCAGTTCGACAATCCGTTAATATAATTATGGCGACAGAGATGACAAGACAGCAGTCCGAATAAATTAAAAAATGTACATAATACCTCATTTCTGACATCAATGAGTAAGTCTATTTCACAAATACAGAGCTACATTCATACAAACGGATTTAAACTTTCATTAACCACTGTAAAATATGGTATTATTCATCATAAAATAAAAGCGGCTAATAATTATACAGTTTAGAATAAAATTCCGTCATTAATTAAACGTTAATCAACAATGTGGTATTAATTATAGGTTTATAAAACATTTGTCATATGTTATAGATTAAAGAATTAATACCCAGTAAGAGAGATATTAGTAGAATTGTCCACTCGCTCTTTTGCTTTAGACGACTGACAAGGTACTGCGATTAAGCATTTTATTTAATTTTTCTTGTGTCCGTATAAGTGTTATCTTTTCTGGACACAATGTATGTAGAAACTGTCAAAGCGTTCTGCCTATCCAAGCGCTTTCGGCTATTCTTTTAGCCTGATCAAGGATATTTTTCAATTTAATTTGTAACTTCTACAAATATAAGTATAATTATATAGTAACATTTTTTATGTACGTATACAAGCATAATTGACTCATCCACAAGTAAAAAGAATAAGTAACTGCAATGATTAAAATAATGAAATCTATACCAATAAAAATGCTAACACTCAATAACGTCAACTAAAAAGTCATCTAAACTAAAAGAATAGTAGAAAGCGTTTGGATGTACAGAACATTTGGCCAATTTTTATACATTTTATGTCCAGAAATGAAAACACTTATACGAATGTAGCGATCATCATCGCCATCACACATCACACATACATACATAGATATCATACGGCAAGCATTCATTGGCTAATCTCCTCAAAACTAGCTTGCTGATTGGTCAATTCCGACCAATCGATTCGCCGGCACGCGAGGAATAATTTTACCGCGTACAAGTTTCGGAACCTGTCACGTGTGACAGCCTTATATAAACAAAACACGAATAAGCCTCCTTCCTGTTTCCCTTCATTCATCTTCGTCCTTGCTGCCAAGATATAATCTTCAAGAGCTCCCGTCTTAACCGTGTGGTCAGACGTTAAAGATCATTGCCAACAACTCTTACCAACTTTTCCGCAAGCCGTCAGTAGAGTCCAGCCATTTACGTCTGTCTACACAAATCCGCGACTTTACTCACAACGCAAACACTGACACAGATTTTTGTATTAGATTACACATTCTTCCACTCTGTGACTATGCCAAGTTCATGAACCAGAACTCTTTCTTTCTTACTCAAAACAACACACTTCTTAATTAACTCTATTCTATTCTAACACCAGACTCTATTCAACACAGAATCCTGAACATTCTTACTCAAGAGAAACTCCTTTGAACATTAAATCTTAATCGGAATACAGTGGAAGGGAAGCAATTTTTCTCCCTTAATTACGACACACCATCGCATGATTGTTTTGTATGTTATTGTTTTAATATATATTTTATTGTTGATGCACAATTGGAGGCTCGTTGTTTTTTCTTGAATCATTAAATGTATAATAGATAAATGCTCTTAGAACACGCAATTACATTTGATAACCTCAACACATAAACCAAAGCAGCATTTACACGAACACAAGAAAAATTAAATGAAAAGCTTAATCGTTGTACCTTGTCAGTCGTCTTTAACGAAAAGACGGATTGCTGATCAAATACAAAATTATACATATATATTAGGTTGGTGCAAAAATAATGTCGTTTTTGACGTATTTTTTAACGTCAAAAAACGACATTATTTTTGCACCAACCTAGTATTATGAAATAGACGAAGTCCGACAATTATTTAAAGACATTTTAATGTTTATAAATTCTTTTTATAGATACACATATTTAAATAAATGCTCTGTTTTATAATAAACAGTATTAATAACATTTACCGGCCTGAATGTCCGAGAATTTTTCATAGAAAATATTCGTCCTCCAACAGGAATCGAACCTGTAACCTATAACAGAACCGTCATGTAACCTGACGTGCCTTTAACCGATTTGGCCACAGAGGATCGTTAGATTTTACTGTCTTTAAATTACAATTTTCCATGATTCTCTCACGTACATTCATATCTGCTCATGGCGTATCCAAATGTATAAAATTGACGTCACACATTATGAAATGGACAAAGTCCGACAATTATTTTAAGACATTTTTTTTATTTATACATTATTTTTATAGATACAGATATTTAAGTAAATGCCCGGTTTATAATAAACAGTATTAAACAACATTTGGCTATATGACAGTTCCGTATAGGATACAGGTTCGATTCCTGGAATTTCTATGAAAATTTCTAAGACATTCTGGCCGGTAAATGTTTAAAAACTCTTTATTATAATCAGAGCATTTACTTAAATATTTGTATCTATAAAAAGAATGTATAAACATAAAAATATTTTTGTTTTATTTTTTATAATATCTTCTATAACTTTTACACATTTTTATAGTTAATGGTGTGCATTGTATTTTTATTGCATGTTGCATATGTTTCTTCAACAATAACTGAAAAACAAGTCTACAAATAATAGAAGTTTTAATCAAGTAATCCGAAGCACGAATTCAGCTATAATATACTAACCATGACGGTAATTAAAATGCCTACGTTTCAGAAACTTAGACACATATTGCAATATCACATTCTCCTTGAAAACAGTTAATAGATTAACCAACATTACTCTAAAGAAACATCCATTTGTCCATCTTCTAAATGCAAGTCCAAAACGAAATATCTTGTTCGTACAAAATAAATACACAATATTAACCGAACAGAATTAGCCATTCATTAATTTTTTAATGATATTATATATATATATATATATATATATATATATATATATGAAGACATACAGTTTTAAGACGTGCTATATTTGCGGGATAAAGTGCTTAATATCGGCGGCCTGACGATTGCGTCTAGCATGAAACGGCCTGTCGCCTCTGAGTGTTGACTTCATTGTTCACTTATATATATATATATATATATATATATATATATATATATATATATATATATATGAAAATTTCTCCGAATTAATCAGTAGAGAGACAATATTAAATGTGTTTATCCATAATTACAATTCCCCGCTCTTATCAGAAGTAGATATTTGTCGACATGGAAAACAAATACTTATCTACTTCTGATAAGAGCGGGGGAATTGTAATTATGGATAAACATATATATATATATATATATATATATATATATATATATATATATATATATATATATATATATATATATTGATGCATGTTTCATTAAATAATATAGAAAAATGTCTCTTTATTTTATATAAATTCTTTTCATATCGTCTGATATGACATTATCATTAAAAGAAGAAAGAAAATCACAATATTGGTACATATTTTTAATCATATCTAAGCTTTCGGCTTACATAAGCCACTATCAAAGATGACAATTATATTACAGTATATTAAGCAATACACGCACAAGACAGTGATGATTCTGTTTACATGGAATATTTCCAAGCAACGACAAACTCGTGCATATAAGACGCTGGAAGCGAAAATCGTACCGCAGCTCATGATATCACACAGGACCAGGCGAGAATGAAAATGAGAAGTACTAAGTAAGGTAAGCCGCTGGTATAAACCGATTGCTTCTGTTATTAATTATAGACATTAAAGAATATTTGTGGAGATTTCATAGTTTATTTTGTTCAGGTTAGGTTTCAACCGTTTTATGTATATAGCTTCAAGAATTTTTAGTTTTTGTTTATTGTTTTCATGTTTAAGTATAGTTGCGTTTTCAAGAATTATGTATGCGGGCAGGCATATGTGTGTGTGTGTGTGTGTGTGTGTGAAGAGAGAGAGATAGAAATAGAGAAAGAGAAAGAGAAAGGGAGGAATTTTGGAATGGAAAGAAATGGCAAAACGATACAAGATACCAATTTTACATCGCCTAAAAACACAAAGAAACATACGACATTCTAATGGTTACTTAGAAATTCTAGCGGCCGCAGTACATACAATCTCCTCATTTGTTCGTGCAAATATTTATTGAATAACAACGACACTATTGTGCACAATAGCTGACCAACTGAACGTGAAAAGAGAATATTGATCCTGAATATATCTTCGGAATTCTGTGCGCATGCTTCGAATACTGAAGACAGTTTACGCTGGAAGAATTTACACTCGTTACATGGACAAATTGCATCTTTGCTATATCGAAAACTTGTCTAACTGTAAACAAATGACAGGAAATCTTCTTACCAATTGATATAACCGTTTTTTTCTTTGCTGTTGTTTCTTTCTTAATTATATTTTCTTTTACTCTTCTTTCGCTTCGTGTCACTTCGGTTTTTTCCGATTTTTTTTATGTTTTTGTTGAAAATATATTTCTGTTTTGCCTTTCTTTATTCCTCAATTTGGTGTTTCTTTATTTTTGTTAACTTCCCTTGAATATTTTTTAATTCAGTTTCTTTCTCTGGTTGTCGTCGTCGTTTTTGTATTTTTCATACATTTTTTTCCTTTCGTTAGCTAACGTTGCACTATTTCTTTACGTTTTAATTCTCAATCGTTACTTATTTTATTTATGTTTTTTTTTTCGGTTTTCAGCTTATTCAATAAAAATACAAATACTTCCTTACTTCCCCGACTAGATTGTGCTTTTTCTCTTTTTTTTTCTTCATCATTTTTACCCCGTTAACTTTGTGTCTTTTACTTCGTCAATCAGATTTTCCTTCGCCGTATTTCTCTTTTCTATCTTAGGCTTTTTGGTTCCAATTTCATCTGTCCTTTTTCTTTCTTCGATTTGAACATTTTGCTCTTTTTTTAACTCTTTCTTTCGCCGTATTTTCTTCCTTATTCTCTTCGTATTTATGCCTATATATATCTTTATTCTTTTCTTTTCTTTCATTTGTCGGTTTGTACAATGTTTCACATTTGTTCCTATCATTTTGTCTTTTTCTTTCTCTCTTTCTGCATTCATTTTGCTTGATTGCCTTTAGGTCTTCTTTTCCTTTATCCAGCAATCTTTTCGCCACTCTCTTTCCCATAATTTGCTCTATTTCTTTTCGTTTTCTCCACTCTCAATCCCATAATTTTCTCTTTCATTTCTTCACGCACCTTCTCATAATTTTCTTTTTTTTCTCGTTCTTATCGCCACTCTATTTCCCATAATTATCCCTTTTTTCTTTTCTCCACTCTCTTTTCCATAATTTTCTCTTTTTCTCTTTCTTTTCTCTATTCACTTTCCCATCATTTTCTCTTTTTCTCTTTCTTTTCTCCATTCTCTTTCCCATCATTTTCTCTTTTTCTCTTTCTTTTCTCCACACACTTTCCCATAATTTTTTCTTTTTCTCTTTCTTTTCTCCACTCTCTTTTCCATAATTTTCTCTTTTTCTCTTTCTTTTCTCTATTCACTTTCCCATCATTTTCTCTTTTTCTCTTTCTTTTCTCCATTCTCTTTCCCATAATTTTCTCTTTTTCTCTTTCTTTTCTCCACACACTTTCCCATAATTTTTTCTTTTTCTCTTTCTTTTCTCCACACACTTTCCCATAATTTTCTCTTTCTTTGCCCTTTTTTTATCAATTTTCTTTCTTTGGTCAGTTTATTCCGTTTCTCAATTTCTTTCTCAGTATTTCGTTTCTTTGGTTTTTGAAATTCATTTTCTTCATCCCTTGTTTTCTTCTCTTCTCTTCTTTCACAAACACCGAATTACGTAAACTTCAATTGTATCTGCATACGAACAAACTTCAGGAAGAAAAAAAACTACCACACTATGACAAAGTTAGATAAAGTGATTTCGAAAACAAAGTTCTACATTAAGTTGATTTAATAAACGAGATTGCTATGCCAAAACAATATTTATAATTCTACTAATGCTACTAATACTACTACTACTACTACTAATAATAATAATGTTTCTTGCAAAGCATTATTTGTTTATACTCTTCATATAAGCATCTGTCTGTTGATATCAAACTATCAATCAGATAATCAATCATATTTC
>OZ010578.1:30129655-30149655 GCA_963932145.1 Acanthosepion lycidas | reverse complement strand
TTATATATTTATTTTTTTATTTTTATTTTAATCGGTGTTTTTATTAACGTAGTAAAATTTGCTTATATCGCTTATTTATTAGTTTTGTTTTGGTTTGGGAACATAATTAAAGCCATTTATTCAATTTTGGGGTTGATTGGTGTAGTTTATTCTAACTATTTTGGCGGGAGCAGTTTTTAATTTGTTTATTACTTCGTTTATTTATTTGGATTGATTATCTTGTTTTTTTCTAACGATTAATTTATCGGGATCGGTTTGTTAGTTTTTTTATTTATTTGGATGAATTTAGATTAATTCATTTTACTTGTTTTTTATTATTTATTTATTATACGGTATATTTTTATTTACCATTTTCGGTTTCTTATAATCGTTACTTAACAGTTATAGCTATGTTTTTCGTCCGATTTTTGGTTTCATCTTCATATATATATATATATATATATATATATATATATATATATATATATATGCGTGTGTGTGCATATATATATGTATATATATATATATGTATATATATATATGTGTATATATATGTATGTATATGTATATATATATATATCTGTATATATATATGTATATATATATTTCATATATATATATTTCATATATATGTATATATATATATATATATATATATATATATATATATTTCATCTTCATACATATATATATATGTGTGTGTGTGTATATACTAGAATGTCTTAAATTCAGTTGTTTTTCATCGCAACTCTCTGATCGAATTTCTACAGCTGTTATTAAACAAGGTGAATCAGGATAGATAATACTTTTGTCAGATTCTCATTGTGTATCTGTGTTGTGTCCATGCTATGAAGTCTGACAAGACACCTGCTTCTTATATGAGGTTCAATATCATAAAAAGACTGCAAGCTATTTCCCTTAAAACGTAACATTTTCTTTCAAAAGTTTGTTCTGGAGAAAGAACATATTTTCACCTGGCAAATATCCAGGGAGAAAAGATCCTATTAACCCTGTGAGATCACTGGACGGATAAACAGTTTGTGACCTGTACAATCTGTATTTCAGAAAAATAAAATTTTTTTTACATAAAATATTAGGCAGGTAAATAGAAAAAGATAATAGGATTAGTCGTGATGATCATATTATTTAGATTAGTTTTTGTAAGAGGGAGCTTCATGTCATTTTATCTAAAAGCAATAATACAAAAAAAAATCAATATGAGCTCTGGTAAAAATCTGTATGATAACAACAAAAAATTGCAACATGAAGCTGAAGACTTATAACACCCAGAAATTCATACACAGATATCCTCAAGGACACATGTCAAAGTGGATAAAGGCGTTGGTTAGATTCAGTGAAAGAACTCAAAGTATGTGAGTTCAATACCCGGTTAAGGCAGTGGAGAACATGGAGAGGGGAATTAACAAGAGATAACTGATAACTGATATCCATTTAAAAAATATGGCACGTGGAACTAAAACAGTCTACCCCAGTGAGCGAAATAAAGGGTTCAGTTCGATATTCCATGAAGGCCGGAGCGTACAATGGCCGAAACGTTGTAATAAATATGGCGACAAAGATGAGGACAATAGTCCGAATAATGTAAATAGTGTACATAATACCTCATCTCAGAAATATAAACAGATAATGAAGGGCCGAAACGTTGTAATAAATATGACGACAAAGATGAGGACGATAGTCCGAATAATGTAAATATTGTACATAATACCTCATCTCAGAAATATAGACAGCTACTGAAAGGCCTAAACGTTGTAATAATATGGCAACGAAGATGAGGATATTAGTCCGAATAAAGTAAATAGTGTCCATAATACCTCATCTCAGAAATATAGACAAATACACAAGTGTCAAAACTTTGTAATAAATATGGCGACAAAGATGAGGACAATAGTCCGAATAATGTAAATAGTGTGCATAATACCTCATCTCAGAAATATAGACAGTTACTAGGGGGATTACTTTGTACTAATGTAAGAACTCAATATTAATGAGGGCTAGAAAGAAACGAACCAACAAATATTAAAAAGTTGTAGAACCTCTTATCTACGATACTGTAAGTAATTTATTTATTGAAAAGGACGGAGACGGTGGAAAGTAAACGAAGAAAAACAGCATAGATTTGAAATTTGGAGAATGGAGCCATAATTTTGATCCTTAATTACAGCAATTTATTTGAACGTAGTAAAATACTATTGAATATTAAATATACAGAATGTTTAGGTTGAATTTAATACATGTTGAGATAAAATTTTACTGCACACACACACACACACACACACACACACACACATATATATATATATATATATATATATATATATATATATATATGTAAGCAAATATAAATGGATATAAATCCGACAGAATGGAGAAAAATATTTGGAAAAAACAAACAAAAATCCTTAAATGCAATTATGTTGTTTTAATATGAATGAAATGTCAACGTCTGACGTTTCGGTTTAATAAACCTTCATCAGGACAATATTCATTAAAATGCAATTAACATAATCAGTTCAACATGACAAAGACGATGGATAAGTCTTGTTTTTATGTCCATCGTCTTTGTCATGTTGAACTGATTATGTTAATTGCATTTTAATGAATATTGTCCTGAAGAAGGTTTATTAAACCGAAACGTCAGACGTTGACATTTCATTCATATTAAAACAACATAATTGCATTTAAGGATTTTTGTTTGTTTTTTCCAAATATTTTTCTCCATATATATATATATATATATATATGGTGCGTGTAAATAAAGTAGCAAAGCAGAAAGCTGTGGAGAGAAATGTTTTGTTTCGAAAAATATTTTTTTCAGACAAATCTGTAATATATGCATGATATAACGATTTATAATTCTATATATATTAAGTAATTCGAGTCTAGAAGAAACCTCAACAGAATGCAGGAAACACTGGGCGGCCGTTACGTCCTATATTTGTGACTCATCAGCAGTGAGTATCTTCTACCTAGAAGTGAAACACGAAAATTTACGATACGAGGCAAACGTCATACCAACGGGCCTCAGGGACGAATTAGACCCGATATAGCGCCGATCGATCAAATATTCCGTGGTGGAACTTCTCCGAGTTTCTCTGTTACCCATAAGACTGTGCCTTTTGCATATCAACAAACAGTATTTACGAAAATATGACAATGCTGCGAATATATATATATATATATATATATATATATATATATATATGTATATATATATATATATATATATATATATATATATATATACATATGTATATATATATATGTATATATATATATTTGCCTGAAAAAATTATTTTTCGAAGCAAAACATGTCTCTCCTCAGTTTCCTGTCCTGTTAATTTATTTACACACACAATATATATATATATATATATATATATATATATATATATATATATATATATATATATATTAGGTGGGTGCAAAAATAATTTCGTTTTTTAACATATGTTACTATGTGAGAAAACGAAATTATTTTTGCACCTACCTAATATATATAATGTGTGTGCACAAATCATGAATAAGATTGAGCTAATGTCATTAAATATTTTAATTCTATTCAAATATTTAGTAAGATTTGCTTAATCTCGCTCAGCTAATTAAAAATATATTATTCTACACTGCGCAACAATTAATTTTCTCACAATGGAAGGTATTAGATCAGAACACAAAGGCATTTTAAATTTTTATATAAACACTCTTTAAGCTTTTTCTACGAGCATATATATATATATATATATATATATATATATATATATATATATATATTGAGACATTATATGTTTATGGATTCTTTTTTTATATATACAAATATTTACGTAAATGATTTGTTTATAATAAACAGTATTAACAACATATACCGGCTTGAATGCCAAAGAAATTTTCATAGAAAATATGCTTCCTCCGAGGGGAATCGAACCTGTATCCTATACGAACCTGACGTGCTTTTACTGATTTCGCCACAGAGGAGCGTTTGGGTTAGCAAGGTCGATTTTACTGTTTTTAAACTACAATTCTCCATGATTTTCTCTCGTACATTCATATCTGCTCGATGCGTATCCAAATGTAAACAAATGACGTCACACATTATGAAATGGACAGAGTCTGACAATTACTTTAAGACATTTTATGTTTATATATTCTTTTTTAATAGATACAAATATTAACAAGTATTGACAACATTTACCGGCCTGAATTTTTAATTTTTCTTTCTTGTTTTCATGTTTAAGTATAGTTGTGTTTTCAACAAGGATTTTCCGGAATTGTCCATGCATGTTGTGTCAAATTCCTAAAAATGTTAGAGTTTTCATTAAATATAGTGTCAAAGGTCCTGAAATTAAAAATTCCTGAAGCTGCATGCATAAAACAGTTGAAACCTCACCTGAACAAAATAAACTACGAAATGTCCACAAATATACTTAAATGCCTATAATTGGTAACAGAAGCCATCGATTTATACAAAAGCTTCCCATACTTAATACTTCTCGTTTTCACTCTGGCGTGGTTATGTGTGACGTCATGAGCTGCAGTTCGATTTTCGCTTCCAGCGTCTTACATGCACGATTTTGTCGTTGCTTGGAAATCTTCCATGTAAACAGAAATATACTATCATAACTGTTTTGTCCGTGTATTGCTTAATATATTGTAATGCAATTGTCATTTTTGATAATGGCTTATGTAAGCCGAAAGCTTAGATTGTATTAAAAAATATGTATCAATATTGTGATTTTCTTTCTTCATTTAATGATATTGTTATTAAGCTTATCAGACGATAAGAAAAGAATTTACACAAAATAAACAGACAACAATTGTCTACATTTTTTAATGAGGCATGCATCAAGGAAAAAATGCTGCCTAAATAAACACAATATATATATATATATATATATATATATATATATATATATATGTGTGTGTGTGTGTGTGTGTGTTTGAATGTTTAATTAGCTTAGTCTTATATTTGGTTATAATATTACTGCGCTTGTTAACGATAGGACTCCAATGTATACAAGACGCAGCTGGGCAGGGACATAGCTGCATGTCAATGATGTTGAATATTTTTGGTCCCCTTACCGAAATATGACCATATATAAGCACCATTTTTTTTTTCAAATTCCCTGGGGTTCATGATGAAAACCGTTTCTCCACTGGTTGATATCACCACTAAATTTTGTAATAATTACTCATCCCCGGGAAACACTGAAGCTAATTCAATATAAATGTAAAATGCTTCAAATACAACCATTAGACAAATTCATTTTCAATGTTGCAACAAAAAATATTTTTCTTTTATTTTTTTCGGCCTTTATTCTAAGAAAGATTTAATCAGTATCTTTATTTATAATTCCAAATTTAACCGCAATATTTTAGTCGTTTTTTCATCCCCCAGATAAAAAAAGAATTTTAAATACAAATTCAATAAATTAAAAAATTCAAGGGCAAAAAGAATCTAATTTCTGATATTGTTAAAGAAAAGATAATCATATTTAGTTTGTAGACTTAATTGATACAATTAGATGATACTTAGAAATAGCGAAAACAAACGCACATGTGTCTATATAGACTGAACAAAACAATCCAAGATATAAACTGCGAGATCTCATATATTATTAGCTGAATTAGAAAATATTGTCTTGTCCTGAATGGATTTCAAGATAATCGTATAAATTTGGTAACTTACTTCGTCACCTCCAACTTTAACAAATCTATCCAGCAGTCGGTGAAAGCAAAACTGTAAAATGTAAATAAAAAGAAACGACGAGAGAAATTACCTGTTAGAGTGAGTTTGTTATCTTACACAGCGGACAATTAATTAGAACTCGCTGAGGTTGTTTTACATGTATTGTCGAAAATGACGTGTTTCTGTCGCAATGTAATCATGTTCTTCCTGGAGGTGTCTTGGACGAAACTTGTTTGATACTTAAAAAAATCAAAAAACAAAAAAAACAAGACAAAAACAGAGAAAAATGTTAAAAAAAAACTAGTCAATAACTCTTTCAGGCATGTCTCCTCATAGCATGAATCACGTTGTCTGAATAAAAGAAGAAAGAAATAATATTTGGAAACCTGATCCGATGATAACAGATGGTATCGATCTAAAATTGATTGCAAAATAGACGTTTTATGATTTGTAACTTGAGATATATGGAAAATAGTCGGTGATATATTTACTATTTTTCGAGAGATTCTGATATAGGTATCACATTGGTTTAATCTTGTATATCCCTGCCTAAAATGTTTTACTGTTTTTCGTTTTGTAAGATCTTTCATAATCTGTAATAGAAAATCTCATCAAATGTATTTACTAGTATACAAAGGGATTACTCCGATGGAAGTATTTGAAACTGGATGTTGAGTAAGTTAATTTTAGAGAAATTGATTTGATGACATTTCCGATAAATTCGCGCGTATATATAAAATAACATCTATCAATCTAGAGTACAATGAAAACACAAATATGTAATTAGCAAGAATCTCAATGAGTGTCACACGTTTATGTTACTGGTCTAAACTAAACTAATATATACAGGGTGTTTCAGCAAAATCCGACACTTGACAAAAAGAAAACGAAATAGGCAATAAAAACAAAAGTTGTATATGCAGAGACCCAACAGTTTATTTAGCATCAGTTGGAGTTACATACTACATTATTTTTTAATGTAATCGGCGACGACCATCTCAAGGCGGGCGCAAAATGAGTCACACGCTTTGGTGACCATGTCTTAGCCTCCATCACGCCCCAGAAGAAATAGTCAAGGTAAGGGCGGCCACAAGTCCGGCGACCAGTTGTGAGGAACATTTAATATACAGTGTGTTGCATTATTTTTAAATGTGACCGCCGCTGGCGTCGACGACCATCTCAAGGCGAGCGCGAAATGAGTCACACGCTTTGGCGACCATGTCTGTAGCGGCGTGTTGTGAGCGTGCTTATTGGTCTTGGCCTCGATCATTTATAGACGTGTCACCATTGCTTCCGGTTAAGAGTATATTCATAAGTTACAAATAAAACAGAGAGGTTTTCAGGGTGTTGCAGCAAAATCCGACACTTGACAAAAAAAAAAAAAAAACAAAAAAAAACGAAATAGGCAATAAAAACAAAAGATGTATATGCAGAGACCCGACAGTTTATTTAGCAACTGTTAGAATTACATACTACATTATTTTTTAATGTAACCGCCACTAGCGGCGACGACCATCTCAAGGCGGGCGCGAAATGAGCATACGCTTTGGCGACCATGTCCATAGCCGCGTGTTGAGCAGCCACGCCTGGGCCGTCTTGTGTGCAGGAGCGGAGTTCTGCTCGAAGATGTAGGGGCGTCCGGCGGCGATCTTGTCCATCCACGGCTTCACCACGCTCTTCAGCACCTCTTGGTAAATCTCAGTGGTGACTCTCAGGCCCTTTTGAAAGACGAGCGGAAGCATGACGTCCTCCTCGCTGCACACTAAGCCAAGACGGCCCAGGCGTGGCTGCTCAAAAATGTTCCTCACCACTGGTCGCCAGATTGTCTGCCCTCCTCACCCGACGGCAACACCCTTGACTATTTCTTCTTGGGCGTGATCGAGTCCAAGGCCAACATACACACCGACAACCCGCTCGACTCTCTGAAGGTTGCCATCGTGTAGGCATTCGACGCTATGGACAAGAACATGGGTGCCAAAGCATGTAAGTCATTTCGCGTCCGCCTTGAGATGGTTACATTGAAAAATAATGTTGTATGTAATTCTAACTGTTGCTAAATAAACTGTCGGGTCTCTGCATATACAACTTTTGTGTTTATTGCCTATTTCCTTTTCATTTTTGTCAAGTGTCGGATTTTGCGGCAACACCCTGAATTGATGTATTTTTATCACATGAGTGAAGTTGGAAAATGTTACATTTTAGCGTCTGATTGAGTTCATTGTGCGCAACACTAGATCGGTGGAAGATGGAAAGAATACGACGTCTCCGGCAAATACCTCATAAATTTCTTTGTGATTGCATGAAAGAGGAAAAATAGACGAATTGATTTCAGTGGGAAAAAGAAAAAAAAAAGAAATATGAGAAGACAGACGTTATTCAACGTCTGTTTTAGTGAAATGGAAAAAGATTTCAATTTTGAAATGTTTTTATTTCTACCCACTTCTTACAATAACGATCAGCATTCGTATTTATGCTTTGTCATTGCAATCATTTGGGAAAATTGTTAAGCTCAATAATGCGCTAAGGAAAATTCTACAGATATTTTGTTGTAGATCTCGTTATGATCTTATTCAGTCATTATCTTCAGAGTTCAGAATTAAGATTCTTCAGAAGATTTAAATAGAAAAAAACTTGAAATTCTAATAATAATAATAATAATAATAAGCACATATACTAAAATATTGTGTTAGCCCAAAATGCACATTCTTTGATAAATATCGAGAAACAATTGATAATCTTGTATCAGGTTGAACGATATTGGCACCCACTGATTATAAAACCCGGCATGACAGAGTGGGCCAAAATCTGCACTGTAAAATGTGCAGCTTCTACGGGAAGGAAACTGAAAGAAACTGGTATGAACATCACCAAGACCCGGTTACGGGGATAGGACCTGTTACAATTCTATGGGATTACACAATACACACTGACAGAACAATCAAGGCCAACCGCCCAGATATTGTTATTAAAGACCACAAACAAAAAAAGTGCCTCCTTATTGATATGGCAGTCCCTGCAGACTGCAATGTATATTTGAAGATATTCAAAAAGCTGTCAAAATACAAGGACCTTGAAATAGAAATCTCAAAAATGTGGCATATGGGAACATCAACAATCCTTGTTGTAGTTGGAGTCCTAGGAATGGTTGGAAAAGATTCCAGTAGACTAATTGAAAGGGATTCCTGGAAGTATTAGGTTGGTGCAAAAATAATGACGTAATAATGTCGTTTTTTGACGTATTTTTTAACGTCAAAAAACGACATTATTACGTCATTATTTTTGCACCAACTTAATACATGCCCCAAAGAGATACAAAAACTTGTTCTCAAAAGTACAGCCTACACTTTACGAAGGGCATTATCTATGCATTATTCTTTTTCAGTGGAAAGTGTCATGATGCCATTTCTAACCTTAGGTCTCTGAGCGGGACCCGGAAAGAAATGTGTATACGACAGAAATCAAAGGAAATAATAATAATAATAATAATAATAATAATAATAATAATAATAATAATAATAATAATAATATGCTACCCAAAAGCTTATAATGTTAAATGATCAGAAATGTTAGCATGTACATTTTTTTGGCACATTCACGATTTGCTTGCCCTTTGCACATCCATAACCCATAGAGAATGTCTCCTAGGTTACGACGTACTTTGACGAATCTTTAAACAGGAAGGGGAGTAATTGGGGTAAAACGCAACCCTATTTTAATCCGGCGACGATAATCATCGTCGGATTTAAAGAGGGTTATCTTTTTCGTTTGAAGAATGTGACAACTTGGGAGCCACTTCTGGATCCTTTAGAATACTCTCAATGGGAGACTGTTTCAGTGGACAGGATTACTCGGCATTGGTATTTCAATGTTATGCGATAGTTTAATCAAAAGATGTCGCGATACTGCACACACTTGTTGCTATGCATGTGCGTAGTATACTCATCGTAGTATACTCATATAAGAATTCCATAATTGGTGTATTGGATATCATATATTTTTTTTGTTTCAGGACGATAATGCATTTTGTTATGGGGTCTTATTTATAAGGATATTATCTCCCAACCAAATCTATATCGATAGAATGAGAAAAGTGTATAGAGTTTCAACTGTGTTATTACTGTCTATATTTCTGAGATGAGGTATTATGTACATTATTTACATTATTCGGACTATTCTCCTCATCTTTGTAGCCATATTTATTACAATGTTTCGGCCGTTGTACGCTCCGACCTTCTTCAGGTTGTTGAAAATTGGATAAAAAACAGTGAGTTCAGGTGGACAAATAAAATCACGACAATGTAGCAACGGTGATTTATTAGAAACTGTGCAACTGACCCCAACTGAATAGACGAAAAATTAAGTTTCTCGTAAGGGTAAAATGTTTAGAAATATCGGAATAAAACTGAAGTCATATAACTTGTCGGTAGTAAATCTAAATATTGGAGTGCTTGCAATATTTTCAAACTCGTTACACAAAAAAAAGAACGGAAAACAAACAAAGAAGATGCAATAATGCACCCCCCCAAAAAAAAAAAACTGCATTATTATTATTGACAAGAATATGAAGAAAGTGTAGGCAATATCGGAAACTTAAGGTGAACATATTTGTGAGGTAATGAATATGACTATTCCAGTAGATCACAAAATAAAATTAAAAAAATAAAACGTAACACTGTAAAAGTAACATAACTGTGCCTTAGAAATAAAATTGTGGAAGGTAATGTTATTAGTAATTTTAAACGTTTCGTTATAATAAACATTTACCATTCGCTAAACGAGCAGCTTGTGGAACTTTCGGTTGAAATTTATAAAAAAAATATTTCTCTTAAAACAATTTTTTTCCAGGAAATAGGTTTCTTGAGTTCAGTATTGATTGTGGTTTTCTTCCTAACCTTTTAACAATTCTCATTTTTGTTTATCAACATTATTGGAAAGATAAATTGCAATTTTCAGTTATATATTTACGATTATTTTCAATGACGTTCTGTCACTTATCATTTCGACCCATTCTTTTTATACTAGACCGTCTTGAAGAATAAAATTGATGAACCAAAATGGAAACTATTCATGGCTAAAATTCGTGCCTGATCAAACACTGTAAATATCTGACAGATGGAACTTTATAAATATCTGTAACATACACTATTCTATAAATACTTGTGACAGACAAACTAATGTAAATACCTGTGACATACCAAATCTATAAATACTTGTGACAGACGAAATAAATGAAATACCCGTTACAGACCAGATTCTATAAATACTTGTGACAGACCAGATTCTATAAATACTTGTGACAGACAAAATAATGTAAATACCAGTGACAGACCAAATTCTATAAATACTTGTGACAGACAAAATAATGTAAATATCTGTGATAGACCAAATTCTGTTAATATGTGTGACTGACGGAACTGTGTAAATACTTGTAATAAAACAAACGCAATCTGTGACAGATCAAACTCCGTAAAATCCCGTGACAGATCAAACACTATAAATAAATGTCAGATCAATTTCTCTAAATTACTGTGATATATTAATGTCGTTAAATAACTGCGACGGACGAAACGCTTTAAATACCTGTGACCGATCAGACCCTATAAATAGATATGACAGATCAAATTTTGTAAATAACTGTGGCAAACGAAAACCTATAAATAACGGAGACAGATCAAACTCTATAAACACACCTGGTAGAGTGAACTAAGATATCGTAAATATCTGTTCATAGATTACTAAACTGACGCGATAAGTAGCAAGATATAATCCCTAACCAAATTGTTTTTACTGATAATTTAATATCTACAGAATAAGCTGGTATACTCGGACAGTGGGGAGACTGTATACCGTGGTTTGTTACTAGTCACAACTTTCATACTATTTAATGGGTATCGCAGAACTGTGTGCTTATATCTTTGAACGCAAACTTATATATAACTGTCAACTTTATATATATATATATATATATATATATATATATATATATATATATATATATATTGTGTATATTTAGACAGCAATTTTTCATTGATGCATGTTTCATTAAATAATATTGAGAAGTTTTGTCTGTTTATTTTAAGTAAGAGCCTTTCATATTGTCTGCTAAACTTAATAACAGCATCATTGAAAGACGAAAGGAAATCACCATATTGATACATGTTTAAATCCAATCTAAACTTTCGGCTTACATAAGCCATTATCAAAGATGACAGTTACATTTCAATATATCAAACAATACATGGACTAAACAATAATGATAGTCTGTTTTTGTTGCATAAAATATTTCAAAGCAGCGACAAACTCGTGTATACAAGACGCGGAAGAGAAAATCGCATGGCAGCTTGTGACGTCACAGGCGAGAGTGAAAACAAAGAGTATTAAGTATGGGAACCCGTTGTTATAATCCAGTGGCTTCGGTTACCAATTATAGGCATTTAAAGATATTTGTGGAGATTTCATTGTTTATTTTTTACAGTTTAGGTTTCAACAGTTTTATGTATATAGCTTCAAGAAATTTTAGTTATTGTTTATTGTTTTCATATTTAACACACACAGTATATATATGTATGTATATAATGATCTTTAAAAAGAGATCATATTCTGTTTTTGTTGCATGAAAATTTCAAACAACGACAAACTCGTGCATAATATGTAATGAAACATAGATCAATGAAAACTGCTGCCTAAATGTACACAATATATATATATATATATATATATATATATATATATATATATATATATATATATATATATATATATAAACAAGAGCTTATATAGGGGCGAGAACGTACAAACACACCCATATAAACATACACACAAGCATAAATACACAGACAAACACACAGATATACACATGCGGTACATTTATGCATGCATATCTGTATGTCAATATGCATGCATTGCATGCGTGCACATGAACGGGCACACACATATACAATCACTCATACAAAAACACATACAAACCAAAACCTATACTTAAATGGTTAGACGATACCAAAGTTAAGGAGTATACTAAACTTAAACCAATAAAAAATACACAAGAAGTTAATTGGTATAATAACATCACCAACAAACACTAAGTTAAGTTAAATAATACAACCTACTAAAATATATTAAACAACTAAATAAAGTTAAATAATACAACCTACTAAAATATATTAAAACACTAAATAAAGTTAAATATTATAACCCACCAAAAATACATATACAGTTAACTCAAACACATGCACAAACACACAATTAAACGCACAATCTAGGTAACACTAACACACACACACACACACAAACACACAGTTAAACGTACATATATGAACACACAATCAAACATGTGCGGGTGAGTGTTTGCCTAAATGCTAGTGTATGCGTATGTGTGCATGTGCGTACATGCATAAGCACACGCATAAAGAAAAACTTACACATGCACGCACACAAATCCAATTATAATCTAAATTAAATGGTCAACAATGAACAAGAGGCCAACGAAGAGTTTGAAGAAAGAATAAAATAAAAAATAAAAGAGGAAAACGAAAAATTAAGAAAGAAGAGGAAGGGAAAAGCAGCAATCAATTAACACCTATCAAAGAAATAAGTAACACAATCATAACATAAGTACAGGAGTTTATCGTCACGAAGAAACTATGAAGTAATTCTCCATCTCCCTCCCTCTCTCTCTCTCTATATATATATATATATAAAGAAAGAAAAGTAAGATATATAATCCGGTGTTCTTATTGATATTTTTTTTATACAAAACAGTTCTCAATGTAAATTTACAGACCATAAATATTATAAATTAAATGATTTGAAATATATTTTTTTCGCTACACAGTAATAACCATGTTTCCAAACCTGAAGCTAAACACTTCAAATTTAATTATGTAATTAAATTAAAAGCATTAGTTCCGTTTTCATTGAATATTGAAATAACTTATTTTAAAATTTACTGAGTTTTAAACGCACACATAAATTCATAATTTCCTGTTTCCAAGGATACAGAGAAATCCAATCATTTAGACGGTAGCGTGTTCATTTTTATTAACTATTGTTGTATCAATAATGAGTTATGTTTATGAAAGTAAATTTTTATTTTTCATAAACTTAGCAATATATATTACTAAGTTTATAAAAAATGAAAATTTACTGAATCAGAGAAATGAAATAGCTATTTTTTGTCGGCATTGTCAAAAATGTTCCTTAAATAATATATAAAATAAAATTAAAAAATAAAATTAAAAAATGGGAGCTGATAATATACATATATTTTGTATGAAAAAGTAATTTTAAATAATTTAGATAATTCTATTACATTTACTTGTTTTAAAAAGAAATATGGTCTATTAGTAATTAAGAATAAAAATATTTTAAAATTGTAGTTAAATAAAACGTATTCTAACCCAAACGCCCCAAGAATCTTTAAGTATACAAGTACGAACAAATTGCCCAAAAACTTTTTGCCGTTGATAAAAAAAAACAAACAGACGACATGCATTTAACGGATGTCAGAATTCGTTGACAAATACACCCCTACCCTCCCTAAACTTAACCTCTTTTTCGAACGTAACTCTACGTGAGAGATTCAGGGAAGATTGAAGTTTAAAAACAGTAAAATTGACCTTGCTAATCGAACGATCCTCCGTGGCTCGTTCTGTTAACGCATGTCAGGCTAAATGACGGTTCTGTATAATATACAGGTTCGCTTGCTGTCGGCGGACGAATATTTTCTATGAAAATTTCTCGGACATTCAGGCCGGTAAATATTACTAATACTGTTTATTATAAAACAGAGCATTTACTTAAATATGTCTATCTATAAAAAGAATGTATAAACATAAAGATGTCTTTATATATATATATATATATACACACACATTTACACCGACATACTTTTTTACAGAAAAGATATTAAATTTTTATGCATGGCGTCTATCTAAGAATGCATGCACTTACCTATATTTACACTCACAAATACACGCACACACGCAATCGTATGTTAGTAGAGGTATTTACACACACATATACAACGAAAATAAGCGTATGCAATCCTAGATATCTTTTGTATTGATTGGTGTATGTCCACACGCATACACCCACGTATATTTATCAATGAATAAATGTAGACGTTTAGTAAACTCAAAATAAATATAGTTAAAAATGCCTCTATTCTTTGGGTCGCAGGCGGTCTGATATTTTTATCGGCGGCGACGACAGCCGTTGCTTTCTTTTCTCATCTGTTGATATAAAATCGTTCGTGAATGTTGCTGTGTTTCGTTGATCTGATATTTGTGAGGCTCGCATCGGTACACAAATTATTGAGATCCATTTTCGGTTGAGGTGTTCACAATACGCCATATTTGTAATAATGCAATATTAGAAAAAGTGAATTAATAATAGTAATGTTCTTTATAATAAAAAATGATTTAGAAAGTAATAAAAATCATAAATATCTTGATTCTGACAGAACACTAAAAAATATTGTAAAAACAAAGTGAAGTGTTTGAAATAAGCCAAATGATATTTACTCATAGTAACTGAATTAAAAATAAACCAAAAAAACCAAAAAAAAAACTACAAAGTAATTTTATTGCCATTAATAACGTCCGTGGTAGATTCGACAAGGGGTTTGAAAATTTTTAGCTTAGGGAGAACAAATGACACTCTCTGGGTTACTGGCCCGAAGAACCTGCTGATATATTTTTTTTAATGGACTGTGATTGGACTGTTCAAAGGTGAACCGATTTTGAAGGGGAAGGGAGAACTGTGACTGGACCATAGCAACAGTTGGAAACGAGACCCCTTAGAAACAGAAGTTTTGTTTCTCTCTCCTTGCTGAAATTAAGATGCACGGATTGTTTCTATTATCAAATCCAATCTTTCAACTTTTGCGGAATGCCTTATAAATTGTCCCGTGCTCACCAAATAGTAATGTTTACTTTCGATCAAATTTAGGAGATAAGGGATGCCTTTTAATATGTTTCTACAGAGGAATGCTGTGAAGACCATTTGGCGAGATATGTAAGCAACGAGGAAGTTCTAAAGAAAATGGAAATAAAAAAGAAATTTGTGATTAGGATCAGAAAGTGACAGACGATAATTCTGGAACACATCATGAGGACTGAGGACTTAGAGAATTTGACACCTACAAGACATAAAAAGCCATGGGGGATAAATGGAAACAGAGATTAACGTACAGATGTGTGTAAATAGTGACCCAAAAGGAATTGGTGAGAACCAAAAAGGTAAGGTTGTTAAGAACTACAAAGCATAGCAAGTTGTAGACAGTCATGATCGCCTACAAGCAGAATAGATACAGCACATACGAGGAGGGACCCACAAGTAAACGGAATCGTTTTCTGTGTGACAAACCCATAGTAGTTTAGGCTTCCACCGCTAGATACCACTTGAGGCAACCCTCGGGCATCAGTGTGCTAACTGGTGTCATCGTGGAAAGACGTACTGCTCCGTGCTTACCGCCTTTTCGTCTATTTTTACCATGGCTGAAACGATGACTGTCGTAAACTGGAAGAACACTTGGAAGTTGATCCTGACCTTTTTTTGGAAGGTCATCACTGGTGACGAAAGCTGGTGTTATGGATACGGCCCAGAAACAAAGCGGCAATCAAGACAGTGGAAGCATCCAACGTCACCACGACCCCAAAAAATCGCGCCAAGTGAAGTCCAATGTCATGACGATGCTGATTTTTTTCTTTGATATAAAATGAATTCTCCATAAAGAATTTATTCCTCCTGGTCAAACTCTTAACCATGCTTTTTACTTGAAAGTCCTGAAGTGTTTGCGAGAAAACGTGAGACGAAAACGCCCTGATCTGTCGCAAAGTGGAGGGTGGTGGTTGCATCACGACAATGTGGAAACACACATGGCCTTGAGCGTGAGACAGTTTCTGACCAAGAATGGCATGACCCCATTTCCCCACTCTCCCTATTCACCCGATCTCGACCCCTGTGACTTTTTTTTATTCCCTCGAATGAAGAAAGTCCTCAAAGGAAAAACATTTTGCAGATGCGGAAGTAGTTAAGAAGAAAACGACGGAGTCATTAAAAAACGTAACTTTACAAGAATTCCAGGACTGCTTTGAACAGTGGCAAACACATCTGGACCAGTGCATTGCTTTAAATGGATAAGCAGGTGACGGTGATAAGAATATATACATGCAACAATAAATGAATAAAATTATATGGCACAATTCCGGTTACTTTTGGGTATCCCCTCGTAGAAGAAGAATAAAAAGAAGTGTGAAACGACATTTATGAAGGAATATAGCGATATGTTTGATTTCCAATTTGAACAAAATACAAACTCGGTTTAAATCGATTGAGAGACCTAGAAAAATAATAAATGAAACTGAAGTTGAATTATTCTGACAAAAATATCACTACAAAAACATGAAAGTAGTTAAAAAAAAAAGATTTTCACAAGTACAACTGTACTGGAATTGTGTGTTCTATCGAAAAACTCTTACACTACTAAACTGAAATGCCATGATTTACAACCATATAAAAATCAGTCATACGCATCCGCTGCAACGACTACTCAGTCTCAGAAACATGTATATATTTGTAGCGTATAAAACCAAATCATATGTATGAAGGTATGTCAGCCGACAGTCCCTATAGAATATATCTCTAAAATGTAGGCTTTACAGGCAACTGCTTATAGCGAAGTGTGTGTAGGAGTTGTCATGTAAGGTTTATATACTCTATTCTCGTGGCAGCGAGGGGCTGTAAATCCCATTCAGCATGTTTAGCCTGTCAGGCAACAATATGTGGTGCATTGATATGAAATTCCTTTCAGGATTTTGTAATTTTCATTTGAAAGACGATAAAGAAAAAAAAAAGAAAACGAAGCTAGCTTTTCTCTTTCGAAATGAAGAGAAGCAGACGAACATATTTTACTGAGATGAAGAAATAAATCATGTACTATTTTATCGATTGAATAGAAGATTCATTTTGGCCTGTTTTTTGTTTTTTTTTCTCATTTTATGATATTCTTTGTTTTTATAACGTGTTTAACATTTGTAACCGGGACATAAGTTTCTTAGATTGAATGAGGTAAAGCCAGTTAAAGTTACAAAAAAAAAAAAAAGAAAAAAAGCGACTAGAAATATACAACAGAACATGACGCTTAGACGTGGAAGTGTTTGTAGGATTTTCAAAGTCAATCAAGTAAATTGAGTTAAACCAAGGGATCAATCAGATAATTTCATCGATATGCTGAAATATATTTAGGATACAGGACATCTTATAAATAACGACACTGTCGGGGTATATTAAATACTATCAAACATTATTATTATTATTATTATTATTATTATTATTATTTCCTTTGATTTCTGTCATGTACACATTTCTTTCCGGGTCCCGCTCAGAGACCTAAGGTTAGAAATGGCATCATGACACTTTCCACTGAAAAAAATAATGCATAGATAAAGCCCTTCGTAAAGTGTAGGCTGTACTTTTGAGAACAAGTTTTTGTATCTCTTTGAGGCATGTATTAAGTTGGTGCAAAAATAATGACGCAATAATGTCGTTTTTTGATGTTAAAAAATACGTCAAAAAACGACATTATACGTCATTATTTTTGCACCAACCTAATACTTCCAGGAATCCCTTTCAATTAGTCTACTGGAATCTTTTCCAACCAATCCTTGGGCTCCAGCTACAACAGGGATTGTTGATGTTCCCATGTGCCACATTTTTGAGATTTCGATTTCAAAGTCCTTGTATTTTGAATATTTTCAAATATACATTGCAGTCTGCAGGGACTGCCATATCAATAAAGTGGCACTTTTTTGTTTGAGGTCTTTAATAACAATGTCTAAGATGTTGGCTTTGATTGTTCTATCAGTGTGTATTATGTAGTCCCATAGAATTTTAACAGGTCCTATATTATTATTATTATTATTATTATTATTATTATTATTATCTCTTTTGAAATCTGTTGTATATACTCATTTCGTTTCAGGTACAACAAGAGACCTATGGTCAGAAATGGCGTCACGACATTTTCCACTGCATATCTGTATAAGAAATATAACATATATTTTGCATACATAAGGCCTTTTGTATGGCATGAGTTGTGCTTGTTAGAATATTTCTGTATTGCTTTAAAGCATGGGCTGCCAGGGATCCCTCCAATGAATCTATTAGAAACCGTTCCAGTCGAACTCAGGCCCCGCCCCAACTTGAATTATTGATTTCTTCATATATCACATTTTTATATGCCCAATTAAGAATCTTTGCCTTGTGATAGTTTTTACATAGTTTCAAAGCCTGTAAAAACTACCATATCAATAAACTAGCGCGTTCTGTCCAATAAAAGTGTTACACGTCCTATGCCTTTAACCAGGTCTCGGTGGTGTTCAAATTCTTGCAGTTTACTTCCCACCAAGTTTGCAGATTTTACAGTGCAGATATTGGTCCAGCTTGTCATGCCAAGACTGGATATTCATCACAAAATCTGCATTTGGTATCAATACAATTTTCAATAGGTTCTGTGCGGCAAATCATTATTATTATTATTATTATTATTATTATTATTAAAGTTTAAAGAGAAAAAGGATCTAGAATACGTTTTCGTCGAAATGGTTATGATACCTATATTTCTTGATATTTCCTATTGGGTGCCGCATCTCTTATGACTGTCGTTGGTGTCAGCAAATCCGCTAAAATCTTTACACCCTTTAGCAGCTCATGGACAAGACTCTTCTATTTCCCAAAATTCACTATCACTTATTTGCATTCTGTATTCTTTTGGCGCAACTCTATAATCTCGTAAGACGCCCACATATTTCTCAGAAGTACCAAATATATTTCTCTTGCTTGGATGGCCTGAAAACCTTGGATGTGGAAGAGTAAGAGAATCTTTCTTTTTATTGTCTAGGAAAGACTATTCTTTCTTCTTCTTCTTCTTCTTCTTCTTCTTCTTCTTCTTCTTATTATTATTATTGCTGTTGTTGTTATTGTGCTGTAACATCAGATTGAATAAAATTTAAAAGTGGTATCTTCGAGGTGGCGATGTTTCCTTTCGTTTCATATACTATTTCTGAAAAATCTTCATATCAGCAATTCTAGCGCCATTTGTTGGTGGCAGCAAGACGTAACAGTGCTCACAGATATACTATTATAACGCGTAGTATAGCAGTTAATGGCGCAGAAAGTAGTCTAAGAGTGCTGGGTTCAATTTTCCTGTCTTGACTGTTACCTGCACTTTGGCAATAATTTCCTTTGGAATCGCACAAATCCGTTTCTTATTCCCTTGAAACATCTATGGGTTAAATAGCAGGGTAGACAGGGCCCT
>OZ010578.1:30117155-30127155 GCA_963932145.1 Acanthosepion lycidas | reverse complement strand
CAGACAATATGAAAGTGATTTGCTTAAAATTAAAAGACAAAATTATAATATGAATTGGGATTGAGAAGAATAATTTTCGGAGGAAGGGAATACCAAGAAGTTAAGAACATATATTTCGATCAATTTCCCTAGCCTTGAAATCGATTCATGCAGAAAACCAGCAATATATATATATATATATATATATATATATATATATATATATATAGATAGATAGATAGATAGATAGATAGATAGATATAGATATAGAAATATAGATATAGATATGTGTCGTGTTTATTTAGTTGAGACATACATATAAATCAGAGAAATCTACAGAAACAAAACTGTAGCAGTATATATTAGGTTGGTGCAAAAATAATGACGTAATAATGTCGTTTTTCGACGTATTTTTTAAGGTCAACAAACGACATTATTACGTCATTATTTTTGCACCAACCTAATAGATATTATTTTTCTTTTCTCCATTTTAATTTTTCTATTAGGTTGGTGCAAAAATAATGTCGTTTTCTCACATGTGAGAAAACGACATTATTTTTGCACCAACCTAATATATTTTTGCACATTGCTCTTTGGCCTCTGGTGTCTTCCATTATTGAGCATATTGAAGGATTTCCCATAATTTTACTTGTTATTTATCGAGCACATTCTTTTTGTTTGTCGGTGGCGATTAGTATAAATTCCACTATTATTTTGTCGATTATATTTACTTCTTATTGTTTTATGACTATTATCTTTGAGGATATTTCTTTTTTCACTTCCTCCTTTATCGATACCCTCTACTTTTTTTATTCTTTTTTTTAATCATCTCACTTCTCAGTGTTCTTTTCTATCTCCATTCATTAATCATTATATTTCTCCTATTCCTACTTTTCTATTTTCCAGCCAACTTTCCTTTCACACAAGCCTAAATATTTTTATCATCGCTTTCCAAATTCCTTTCGTTTTTCACTCATAATTTGTTACTTTTGCACTTCCATTTTGTTTACATTACCCTCTCAGATTATCGTTTTGATTAAGAATAATCACTTTTTAGTTAAATTCCATAAAAGCCCAACGTAAAAAAAAACAAGTTAATTGTAATGTTTTTAAAAGTAAATATATATATCTGTAATATATCTTTCTCTATATGTATCTACAACACGCAAATAGAAAGGACACATACACACACACACACGTAAGCACACACACACACGTACGCACACACACACACACACACACACACACATATATATATATATATATATATGGATAGAAAGGTATAGAGTGAGTCTGCGTGTCAAAGATGTAGTGTGGCCTTTATAATTATTTACAAATTTTGATTGATCAAGAATACAATTCCTTAATGAGCAGTATATTAAAGAATTGTATTCTTGATTGCATTCTTGCCCATTAAGGTATTGTATTATTGATCAATCAAAATTTGCAAATAATTATATAGGCCACACTACAACATTTTTGACACGCAGACTCACTCTATACCTTTCTGATCATTTAGATCTTATTTAACTCTTCATGAAGACCTACGGGACACGATTCGTAACATACTTGTTTACAACACTAATATAACAGTATCATCTACATGCAAAAAGGCTAAAAATAACGGAAGCCTTATTAATAAAAACAAAAAAAACAACACTTAATAATATTAACTATGAACATGGACACAATATTTTAACTGTGTTTTGATAAATGAAAACATATAATAAAACGTACATGCAGCAAACTATTTCTTATTCAACAAAAATATTCAATCCTGAATAATGGCGGAATGTTTATCCGAAAGCGCTCGGATAAACAGAACATTCGGACAGTTTTTCTATAATTTAACATCAGAAAAGAAAAATAAATGATTAGATCGCATGAGAATTTGTATAAAAAAAAACTAAATAAAAGAACCTTGTTTGTTGTATTCGATGAAATATGCATGAAAGAAGGATTGCTGCCTAAATACACGAATATATATATATATATATATATATATATATATATATATATATATATATATATATATATATATATATCCAGGAAGGAGGAAATCGCAATTTGTATTCATACAATAATTCCGAGGAAGAAATGTCAGTGGAAACCGCGTCAATTCTCCATGGATCTTAACAGCAAATATCAAGCATGAATTTAAAAGAATATTTAATGCTTTACCTCGTCCAAATTTTCATTGCTTGACACCAAATTCTTCAATTTAGAGAAATTGAAGAAAATATAAATAAAACAACACCATTATCCATCTAAAAAAAAATAATAAATCAGAAACAAAGAAAATGTTATCAACCTTAAAACAAAGTAAACAACACCCACCAAAATTACATTTCAAACTACCGAGAATTGAAGCCCCTGACAGTTAAGGTTGTCAAGCAAACATCATACCAACCGTTCCAATGGGCCTCGGTGACGAAGAGCTAGCAAACGAGACTCGATATAGCGCCGCTCGCTCACATTTTCCGTGGTGGGACCATACTGCGTTCTCTGTAACCATAGGACTGTCCCCCCCTCTTGTGCACCTCGAAGTGGTGTAATGGTTAGCAAGCTTGTCTGGCTAGAACAATTACGACTGAGTAGTGAGTTCAATTCTCACTGGGTGCCCCATACTTTCGGCCTTGTGCTACATCTAAGCTACGCTTGGAAAATCACTAGGACTGTGCCTCCTGGAGCCACGACTACTAATGCTCTAGAGTGAGCGGCTTGGTGAGAGTAGTCGTGGCTCCAAGGGGTAGTGGATGCACACTGCTGATGGATCCCAAATATAGGACGAAACGGCCGTCTAGTGCTTTCTGCATTCCGTTGAGGTTTCTATCAGACTCGATGAATTAATTATATGCATATATATATATATATATATATATATATATATATATATATATATGTATACATGTATATACATATATATATATATATATATATATATATATATATCTCTATATGTATATATATATATATATATATATATTCCGAAGAGGATAGAATCCAGATAGACCTCAATGTCCAGTATAGATAAGAATATAATATAATATAATATAAATTTATATATTATTTTATGGTTATAATTTATTACATTGGAATCGTAATCACGATCCAATTCATCAGACCTACACATTCAAAAAGAAATCAGAAAATATAACTCCGGGTATAAAAAATGAAATTTTAGCGAGGGTGTTTGTGTGGGAGTCGGAAACAAATGGGAGATGGAAATGTATGAAAGCTCTAGAGCGAGGTATAACAGAAGAAAGAAGAACAGGAAGGTCTAAAGGTGAGGGTGGCGATTAAAAAAGAAGCAGGGAGCACCCAGTGAGAATCGTACTCACTACTGAGTCGTAATTTTTCTGGCGAGACAAGCTTGTTAACAATTACAATTACAATTATATATAAATAAATTTCCAAGAGGATAGAATCCAGGTAGATCTCAATGTCCAGGAAAGAGTAAGAATATAATAAAAAACGCTCAAACAGTAATATTCCATAGTTATAATTTATTACATTGGAATCGTAATCACGATCCAATTCATCAGACCTACACATTCAAAAAGAAATCGGAAAATATAACTCCGGGTATACAAAGAAAAATTTTAGTGAGTGTGTGTGTGGGGGTGGGAAACAAGTGTAAGAGGGAAATGTATGAAAGCTCTAGAGAGAATTGTAACAGAAGAAAGAACAGGAAGGCCTAAAGGTGAAGGTAGGGATTAAATTTTAACAGAGAGAAGTTTTAAAGAGAGGAGTTAAATAACGGTTTCAATGAGTGAGATACAGATAAATATGAATTATTATTCGATGCATGTTTCGCTACCGATTTGCTGACTCAAAATTAAAATTAAAAAACAGACACCGGAAACGTGTGGATACATTTGTGGTGACACTACGGACAATATATACAGATATTTATAAGAGAATTGATGTGTAATCAAGAAAAATTGACAAAGCAAGTAATATTACCTTCAGGTTACAAATTTAACATAAACATATAAAAATTAAAGAATATTTAATCTAGTAAGGAACTACAATTTATATGCCCAAAAAGACATACGTAGATAAACACATACATAACAACATATCTATATTTACTGGCACATATATACACATACGTGTGCACATATATATAAATACACATCCACTCATGCTTACATATATACATACATACATATACATATATACATACACATGTGTGCACACAAACACATATACATAAAACATTACACACATCCATACATATACATACACACACTCATCTAAACAAATATACAACGTATCTATCTATCTATCTATCTATCTATATATATATATATATATATATATATATATATATATATATATATTAAAAAGTAAAAGGTAAAAACATTTAACATATAAAAATAGATGGGTAGAATTAATCTAATTTGTACTTAAATAAACACTGAGAAAGAAAACGTTAACAATATTAAAAACCCACAGAGAGATTAACGCGTATATATCTCTTAAGTCTACATATATACCTAGGTATATAAAAATATCAGAAAACTATCAGATAGTGTATATCAGTCATTTAGTAAAACTTTTTACCTAAAACCTACATACACATATACTAACACATGAGTAAAGTTTGTTAACACAAATTAAATGATTAATAAATATGTAGAGTACCACATAAACACAGACAATAATATATATATATATATATATATATATATATATATATATATATGTGTGTGTGTGTGTGTGTGTGTGTGTGTAATCATAAGAGTCATTCCATTTAAATGGCATGTCCGATGTTAGTAATCAAACATTGAACAGGACCCAAAGAGTGTGAGTTCAATAAGGCAGTGGAGAACTTTCAGAGGGGAATTAACAGGAGATAACTAATAACTGACAACCTTAAACATAGCAAGTGGAACTAGAACAGGGTTCAGTTTGACATTCCAACCACATGAAGAAGGCCGGAGCGTACAACGGCCGAAATGTAGTGATAAATACAATAATGAAGACAATAGTCCGAATAATGCAAATACTGTACTCAGAAATATAGACAGATACTGAAGGGCAGAAACGTTGTAATAAATATGGCGATTATAGTCCGAATAATATAAATAGTGTACATTATACCTCATCTCATAAATATAGACAGATACTGAAGGGCGGAAACGTTGTAATACATATGGCGACAAAGATGAGGACAATAGTCCGAGTAATGTAAATAATGTACATAATACCTCATTAGAGGTATAAACAGATGCTGAAAGGCGTAAAAGTATTGATAAATATAGCGACAAAGATGAGGGCAATAGTCCGAATAATGTAAATAATATGCATAATAACTCATCTCAGAAATATAGACAGATACTTGTTTTCTGTTAGAAAAGTCTAGTTGCTACATTCCGTGCTGTTTATGATGCAGGGACAACTTTAAGTGATTCAAGTAACACAGTTTGGTCTTTCTCAGATGCACCCATGTACTTCTGGTGTGCTTGATTGCTGTCTTTCAAAATCATTTTCATCAAACCAATCCGGTGTCTACGCTCAACATAATCAAGAACCTCAGTACTTGCCTGACAGACACTAAACTGAGCCCACGTGCCATCATAACTGGTTCTCTCAAAGTCTCTTTGCAGTTTCTTTCATTTTGGAATTATTCAGCCTAGAGGCATTCACAAACTTAGGGCCCTTTAACACATTCGATATAACATTACGCCTAACCTGATTTTTTTTTAAATTTCGCTCTCAGCATCATATATCCAGTACCACAGTCCGCTCCCCTCATACCTTTCACCAAAAAACCTCTTTGATATCAGGTTTACGAGTGATTACATCGTGAAGGATGTGACCATGCTTAAACCCCGGATATATCTAGATTGCTTTATGAATTTCTTTTAGATTAAAGAAAGAATTGTAAATAACAAGATCAAACGTAGTGCATAATTTAAGAAATAGGAGAAAGTTAATGTCATCTTGCCAAGAACATATTTGCCTAGATAACCCCAGGCGTTATAATCTTGGTCAACCCTAGCATTAAAGTCTTCGAGCAATAGGATTTATCTGCTACAGAACTCTTTGTCATTATTGTCCTGGGATATTGATAGAAGGCCAGGATAATTTCATTACTGCTTTTAAGAGTGGCAGCATAAATGAAAATAACAGTCATGTAACAATTATTTGGAAGAGGAACACTTAGTTGCATAATTCTTTAGCTAAAATCATGAGGCTGTTCTTAGAAAAAAATGACTACTTTGCCTATACAAAAAGGTAGCAATAATTTCTTATACCCAACAAAAGAATTTACTAAAAATAAAATCAGAAAAAACATTTCCAAATGCTGGTATGAAATAAATACGTATTATCAGAATATATGTCAAACGGATAAAAAATACCAACAAACACTACTACATAAACCGCCATTTACCTTATAAACATGAAAAGAGAAACCACTGGCACCATAACGCCATCAATTATTTTCTAGGTCAATCTACAATCATAATAATTACAATTATTGTTATTATAATTCCACCACCATTACTACGAACACTTCTACCACTTTACAATAACTATTTGCTGCTACAATTGTTATTATCATCACCCGTTTCCACCCACGATTACTGCCGCATCACAATTGCCATTACCGTATTAGTCCCCAATTACCATTACCACATCAACCCACAATTATACTTAATTTTTCCCTCCACCAGCAAAATTAATACCACCGAATAAATACTATTAAGTATTACAAATTGGAATCTCTACTATGTACATATGCGCAATCGCCCAAAACAGGCAAATAACCGGCTTTAAAATAATAACAAATGAGCCTAAAAAAATTAAAAATAATAGCAATTTTTACCTATCATAGTCTTACACAGACCCCATCATACGTATACATGTGCGGGCGATAAAACATTATTCAGCCAAGAAAATAGAAAAACGGTCTGCGCGTTGACAGCGCAACAGACAAGGAAATATTTTCTACACAGTCCAACATTGAATACAGCGAGCAAATGCGTACGTGTGTGTGTGTGCAACGACACATATATGAGCGTATATGCCCAATCCCACACTGTTCGCATATGTTTATGTTCGTGTGAGCTCCGGTGAGCGAGCATGTGTGTTTATGTCTGCGTACGTCGATCAGTGTATGTGCGTGTATGTATGTTTGCGTAAGTATGAGTGGCGTCTCGACGACAATTTTGTCTCCCACCTCCATAAAAACACCGATATACGCAACCATATATAAATCCAAAATTTAAAAATTAATCAGTTTGTCTGACGATCTCAAATAGCGTGAAACACAGGGTTACAAACCCACATCAATCCAGCTAAATATACATACATACATACATACATATATATATATATATATATATATATATATATATATATATATATATATATATTGATGCATGTTACATTATATAATATATTAGGTTGGTGCAAAAATAAAGACGTAATAATGTCGTTTTTTGACGTATTTTTAACGTAAAAAACGACATTATTACGTCATTATTTTTGCACCAACCTAATAGAAAAGTTTTGATTATTATTTTAAGTTCCTTTCATATTGTCTGATAAGCTTAATAACATTATCATTGAAAGAAGAAATTGATAATGTTATTAAGCTTATCAGACCATATGAAAGAAACTTACTAAAAATAGACAAAACTTGTCTATATCATTTAATGAAACCTGCATCAAGGAAAAATTGATACTTAAATATGCACTATATATATATATATATATATATATATATATATATATATATATATATATATATAATGGACTCTCCCGTCGGTTTCGACGTATGAGGATCTGTCAGCTTAGTTGATTCAGTTATGAAATTTTGTGCGATAATCCTAAGTGGCATGTAAGATCCGCTAGTGATTTAAAAAGGAGGCCACATATTGTGCAAGCGCGAGGAATGTGATACGAGATCACTGTTAGAATGGCTGACCTTTTAGATGTTGCTCTCGCTTGTTGAAGATGATTAAGACAAGCACAGTGAAAACTGCTGAGTTCACTAAAACACGTTGACCTCCATTCTACCCGCTCCAAGGCGAACCGCTCGAGGGTGTTATGTGGTATATTGGCAGCTGGCCAGTTGCTCTTCAGCTTGTCTTTGTATCTTAGCCATGGGCGTCCTACATTCCTATAGCTCTGATCTAAGTGGCTGTACATTAGGATCTTGGGTATCCTGTCATCAGACATTCTCAAGACATGACCAGTCCACCGTAACTGAGACTGTATGAGAAAAGTCTCGATTCCTCCAATATTCCACTTGTTAAACATATAAATATTTATAAATAATGAGAATTCATTGTAATTTATTCTGAAGAATATATATTTTAGGTACCCTGATCTAAGAAACCCCTGCATTATTATACGACTGAACTACTTCATACCATATTAGTACTGAAACAATCTGGGATACGTAAAACTTAAAAGAAGTACATATATAAATGAGTAAAAAAATAATTATATTCTAAAAGAACAGATTGAAAGTAAAATAAAGATTCTGATGTTTAACATAGATCACTTTTTATTTCATTTATGTCTTTGAAATTTTGTCTTTCACATGGTGCCATAAACGAATGGAATGAGTGATCCGGTTTTTAACACCTGCTCGGGCAGTTTACGTTCAGTTCACACAATTGAATTTAGAAAAGCCTGGAATTAAATTTCTCTCGATGATGTAAAGGTCAAGGGGTTGTAGTTAGAAACCTTTAGCCCTTGAATTTATTTCATATAAACCAGTATAACCTATCGCAGATGTAACGGACTTCTCCAAGTAACAAATTGTTGCCCTGAGAAATGCTATGACATGGAAAACCAACGATAATAGATCATGAGAAACATCCGTATCCATAAATATGATTCAGGGTGGACGTCCACAAGCGTAATCAGTCATTAGAGACAATTCAAATACACTTCATCTAACACCTTTTCTGTTGTCTCCATTTTATACAATTAATATCTCCCCAGAGACTTTGCGATCATACAATCGCATGTCTTTCTACGTCCTTAATCTTTGAAATATAATAGACGCAATTCACAGATTTTAATGTCAAGCTTCATGTTGACAATCCATTATCCTGAATTCTCTGGTGTCCAATTTAGATTATCCATATGCAGATACTTTAACATAAAACCGAATTTTCTTTCGTCTTTTCTTCCATAATTTCTTCTTTTATTCATTTACTCGCACCTTTATTGTTCTTTATTTTGTAAATGGAAATTTGTCATTCATACTCGTTCCTATCTTTATCCCTTCCTTACTTTTATTTTATCTTCCTGTCATTCTAAATGCAAATTCTCTTTCTGTCTTACTTCATTCCTTTCTGTCACTTATTCTAAATGAAATCTTTTTTATTCCTTTCTGTCACTTATTTTAAATGAAATCTTTTTTATTCCTTTCTGTCACTTAATCTAAATAACAGTTTCTTTATTTCTTTCTGCTTCTTATTCTAAATGAAAGTTTCTCTATTCCGTTCTCACTCTTAATCTAAATGAAACTTTATCCATTTTATTTTTCATTCGAATTGAAATATTTTCATTCTATATATTTATTCTTCGATTCTAATTCTATTTTCATTCTTTGATTGTAGATGTAGATTTCCTTTCAGTTTTCATTGATTCTAAATGCAAATCCTTTCACATTCTTTGATTCTACATGCAAATGTTCTTCCCTTTTCCTTTGATTATACATTAAAAAATATATTTTTATCTTTCACTTAAAATGTTGGTGAGTCGCATAAGTTTTCATTCATTAACCTATTATAAACGCCTAAGGACAGAATTTTCGTTTTAATTAAGAAAATACACATTTTCATATTTTTATTTATTATTTAGATGTTTACATATTTTAGGTAGATTAAGGATTGTCAGTTATGGTTGTAATATGATAGCATCAAAATATTCCTCATTTTTGTCAAGGAATTTCAATTTACATTCAAACATTTACAGTGCATCCTTATATAAAAATAGAATTCGTTTCACGTTGTATGGTTATGTCCTATTTGTTTTTTTTATATAC
>OZ010578.1:30074655-30112155 GCA_963932145.1 Acanthosepion lycidas | reverse complement strand
TGCTAGCATAAACGGCGTAAAGAGGATAAAAGTCCTCGGAACCTATCCATCGCCTGAAAAGGAACGACATGATCGGGAGGAGTCACCAGACCGTTATCCGACGACTGCTAGCATAAACGGCGTAAAGTGGATAAAAGTCCTCGGAACGTATCCCTCGCCCGAAAAGAAACGACATGAGCGACAGGTGTCACCAGACCGTTTTCCAGCGACTGTTAGCATAAGCGACGTAAAGATGATAAAAGTCCTCGGAAACTATCCCTCGCTCGAAAAGGAACGACATGAGCGACAGGTGTCACCAGACCGTTATCAGACGACTCCTAGCATAAACGGCGTAAAGAGGATAAAAGTTCTCGGAACCTATTCCTCGCCCGAAAAGGAACGACATGATCGAGAGTAGTCACCAGACCGTTATCAGACGACTGCTAGCCTAAACGGCGTAAAGAGGATAAAAGTCCTCGGAACCTATCCATCGCCTGAAAAGGAACGACATGATCAAGAGGAGTCACCAGACCGTTATCCGACGACTGCTAGCATAAACGGCGTAAAGTGGATAAAATTCCTCGGAACCTATCCCTCGCCCGAAAAGAAACGACATGAGCGACAGGTGTCACCAGACCGTTTTCCAGCGAATGCTAGCATAAGCGACGTAAAGATGATAAAAGTCCTCGGAACCTATCCCTAGCCCGAAAAGGAACGACATGATCGAGAGGAGTCACCAGACCGTTATCCAGCGACTGCTACCATAAACGGCGTAAAGAGGATAAAAGTACTCGGAACCTATCCCTTCCCTGAAAAGGAACGACATGATCGCGAGGAGTCACCAGACCGTTATCCAGCGACTGCTAGCACGACGAAAGAGAACAACCAGCAATACACTGAACTACCGACGGACCTGGAATTTTGAAACCGAAATAAAAGCCGCACTGGCCAAATTGAACAGAAACAAGGCAGTTGGACCTGACGGAATTGTAACGGAAATGCTGACAGCCTTAGATGTCGTTGGCATGGACAGGATCACTGAAATAACAAATGAAGTCTACAACAGCGGTGATATATAGGAAGACCTCAGCGGATCTATTTTCGTAGCTATGGCCAAGAAAAGAGGCGCAAACGAATGTGAATATCGAGAACTCTGAATCCGGATATTATGCTCAAAGCTTTAATCATAAATGGAATTTTCTAAGTTAACTCAGCCAACATTGACGATTCACATCCATTCTGTACATTAATATAAGTGAGGGTCAAAGGTTAGAAAAATTCCAAATTGATAGGATGGGCTAGTATTGGCCAGGCCGTCACGTTCTGCGTTCATCTTTCCATTCGTAGTGGTCAGTCAACCTTTACCATATTAACCCTTATCATTCTTAGCTCTCACGCAACCTGAAGGAGACATGTTAACAAAACGTATGCTTAGTCTGAGTGTGTGAGTCTAAAGTGGGAATTAAAATACACAAATATGGATAAAAAAGTTTAGTATATCATTAAAGCGACACATCGAGGCAGAGAAAAAATGAGTGCGGCTGGTAAAAATCAATTGAAAAAAAAAAACCCTAAATAAATGCCATATGACACAAACGGAAATCGATTCCTGTTAATTTACCCAATCAGGTATTTATTCAGTTTTGCCTTTCGGACGTATAAATTTTGAAGCACATGAGAATTTCTCATCATTGCCTTATTATATTACGACACACGAAGCAATTTCTTATAACGTATGAGGCTAAGACAGACGTAAACACATAAAAAAGAAAGAAAAATTTGCATAAAATTTATTTTCACTTAGATCCTAACTTATTCAATCAAAGCTAAGATGACTTATACACCGCCCGTCAAATATAACATTTTCAATCTTTCAAATCAAATGTATGTTCACACATATACACACACATATACATGAACACACAAACACACAATGCAATTAATTATACATAGACACATCAATAAATTAAGCGGTTATTTGACATAAATATTTACTTTTAAAAATAATAATTTTCTTCAATATCTATCTATATTTATGAGATTAGTTATTATGTAAACTATTTACATGATTCGTGCTATTTTCCTCATTTCTGTCGCCATATTTATTACAACGTTTCGGCCCTTCAGTATCTGTCTATATTTCTGAGACGGGGTATTATGTAAATTATTTACATTATTCGGACTATTGTCCTCATCTTTGTTGCCATATTTATTACAACGTTTCGGCCCTTCAGTATCTGTCTATATTTATGAGATGAGGTATTATGTAAATTATTTACATTATTCGGACTATTGTCCTCATCTTTGTTGACATATTTATTACAACGTTTCGGCCCTTCAGTATCTGTCTATATTTATGAGATGAGGTATTATGTAAATTATTTACATTATTCGGACTATTGTCCTCATCTTTGTTGCCATATTTATTACAACGTTTCGGCCCTTCAGTATCTGTCTATATTTCTGAGATGGGGTATTATGTAAATTATTTACATTATTCGGACTATTGTCCTCATCTTTGTTGCCATATTTATTACAACGTTTCGGCCCTTCAGTATCTGTCTATATTTATGAGATGAGGTATTATGTAAATTATTTACATTATTCGGACTATTGTCCTCATCGTTGTTGCTATATTTATTACAACGTTTCGGCCCTTCAGTATCTGTCTATATTTCTGAGATGGGGTATTATGTACACTATTTACATTATTCAGACTATTGCCCTCATCTTTGTCACCATATTTATTACAACGTTTCGGCCCTTCAGTATCTGTCTATATTTATGAGATGAGGTATTATGTAAATTATTTACATTATTCGGACTATTGTCCTCATCTTTGTTGCCATATTTATTACAACGTTTCGGCCCTTCAGTATCTGTCTATATTTCTGAGATGAGGTATTATGTACATTATTTACATTATTCAGACAATTGCCCTCATCTTTGTCACCATATTTATTACAACGTTTCGGCCTTTCAGTATCTGTCTATATTTCTGAGATGAGGTATTATGTACATTATTTACATTATTCGGACTATTGTCCTCATTTTTGTCGCTATATTTATTACAACGTTTTGGCCGTTGTACGCTCCGGCCGTCTTCAGGTGGTTGGAATGTCGAACTGAGCCTTTTATTTCGCCCACTGGGGTAGGATGTTCTGTTTAATGGATGTCAATAATCAGTTATCTCCTGTTAATTCCCCTTCTGCAAATTCTCCACTGCGTTAACCGAGTATTGAATTCACACTCTTTGGTTCCTGTCACTAGATCTAACGAAAGCCTTTATCCACTGTGCCATATGTGCAATATGAACTCTGGTAAAAACATGCGATAATAAAAGGAAAAATTGCAATATGAGCGCTGGTAAAAATGGATGGTGAAGACGTTAGGAATTCGTACTGAAATTTCCTTGAGGGCACATGTCACAGTAGATAAAGGCGTTGGTTAGATTCAATGACAGAACCCAAGACAGTGTGAGTTCAATACGCGGTTAATTAACAGGAGATAACTGATAACTGACAACCATTAAACATGGCACGTGGAACTAGAACAGTCTACCATGACGGAAATAGAGGGTTCAGTTCGACATTCCAACCACCTGAAGAAGGCCGGAGCGTACAACGGCCGAATTGTTGTAATAACTATGGCAACAAAGATGAGGAAAATAGTCCGAATAATGTAAATAGTGTTTTTTTTTTGTTTTTTTTTTTGTTTTTTTTTTGTTTCTAGCCGACCAGCCTTAAACTGCAGAAACCGATTGCCTTTTTCGATCGCTGCAAAACGCCTTGACGGAAACATTTTTACCTAATGAAAACCAGATTGAAGAATTCGTCGAAGTATTTTCACATCATAACCTGCGGAATTTTACTCAAGAGGTATCGAAGAGCTGCTTGATAAATGGCAACAAGTCATTGCAAATAGTGTGGAATATTGTAGTGGTGTTCTCCTTCTAAAAAGTCCAACATAGACTCTTTACAGGGAGGACACCACAACAAATATATAAGCGAATAAAATGAATTTCTATTTTATTTTTACAAAAAAAAAACATTATTTATGACTCAATTTAATATCAATAAAGAATATGCTATCCCAAAATACGAGGAACAAAATGGATAAAAATAAAACAATATCTGTCTATATTTCTGGGGTTGAGGTATTAAATACACTATTTACATTATTCATCATCTTTGTTGCTATATTTATCACAACGTTTCGGCCTTCTTCAGGTGGTTGGAATGTCGAAATGAACCTTTTGGCACAATGGATGAAGGCGCTAGTTAGATCCAGTGAGAGAACCGAAAGAGTGTGAGTTCAATACCTTCTTAAAGCAGTGGAGAACTTGGAGAGGGGAATTAACAGGAGATAATTGAAAACTGACATCTATTTGACATGGCACGTAGAACTAGAACAGTCTACAAGAGCGAAGGAAATAAAGCGTTCAGTTCGACATTCCAAACACCTGTAGAGGGACGGAGCGTACAACGGCCGAAGCGTTGTGATAAATATAGCAATAAAGATGAGGACAATAGTCCGAATATTGTAAATAGTGACCATAATATCTCATCTCAGAAATGTAGGCAGATACTCAAGGATAGGGTAATTAACTTTGAGAAATAAGAACGGAACGAATTAAATTAGAATAGAAATAAATGTCATGGAAGAATAAGAAAAAACAGGAAAAAAACAAAACGTGACTAAATGAGATAAAAAGAACAAGAATATTATCTTGAGAAAAGTGACAGGTTAGTAGTAAAACGAAACTTTGAAATCCAAGAATGTCAATGTTCATATTAACCATTACTTCAACACCGCCTCAACCAGGTATTGAACTCACACTCATTGTGTCTTGTCACTGGATCTAACTAACGTATCCACTGTGCCATATGTCCTCGATAACAGCCGTCTACAAAGGCGCTAGTTAGATCCACTGGCAAGAACCCAAGAGTGTAAGTTCAATACCTTGTCAAGGCAATGGATAACTTAGAGTGGGGAATTAACAGCAGATAACTGATAACTGACATCCATTAGACATGGCACGTGGAACTAGAACAGTCTACCCCAGCGAGGGAAATAAAGGATTCAGTTCGACATTCCAACGACCTGATGAAGGCCGGAGCGTACATTAGGTTCTTTCGCGCTGTAAGTTATCCTAACTTTGTATAAGAATGTGTACATATACCATGAGCCATTCATGCCTTTTGTTTCATTGGAAGCACAATCCTCTTTAATGATTATGAGCTTTTATACAGAAACGAATCGTCTGGTGATTCTTCTAAGTATTACAGATCTGCATCTATATTTTACACATATAGACAAATCAACTGTAAGAATGTTATAGGCTTTATTGGAAATCAGATTGTCACGAAATTTCTATTGACGACATTTCATTTAATATAAAATCGATATCTGAAAAATAATGATACGCTGTACAATTCCCTGGTAAAAACAAATCGCCGTCATACTGAGAGATTTAACCGCGATTCTTGGCATAAAACTCGGCTAAAAGTAAATTCACCAATCTAGCAATTTCAAGTGCATAAGTATGATAAATTGTTTGTCATTTAGAGATTTATACATTCCCTTATCGTTGGTTCAAAACAACTTGAAAATACTAAAGACATTCTTATTTATTCATTATATTTAAATACATCATTCATGAGTATACATTTCTATCCATGTCTATACATTCTTTCCTTCTTTCTATGTCTATTTATTCATTTCTTTTTAATATATCTATCCATTTCTTTCTATTTCTCTATATCTGTTCATTTCTATCTATCATTTTATCTGTCTATATTTCTGAGATGAGGTTTTACGTACTATATTTACATTATTCGGATATTGTCCTCATTTGTGTCGCCATATTTATCACGTTTCGGCCGTTCAGTATCTGTCTATATTTCTGAGATGATGTATTATGTAAACTATTTAAATTATTCGGACTATTGTCCTCATATTTTTCACCATATTTATCACTTTTCGGCCCTTCAGTATCTGTGTTTATTTCTGAGAAAAGGCATTACGCACACTATTTACATTATTCAGACTATTGTCTTCATCTTTGTCACCATATTTATCACGTTTCGGCTCGTTAGTATATGTCTATATTTCTGAGATAAGGTATTACGTACACTATTTACATTCTTCGGACTATTGTCTTCATATTAGTCGCCATGTTTATTACAATCTTTCGGCTCTTCAATATCTGTCTTTATTTCTGAGATGAGGTATTACGTACACTATTTACATTATTCGGACTATTGTCCTCATCTTTGTCGCCATATTCATCACGTTTCGGCACTTCAGTATCTGCCTATATATTTCTGAGATGAGGTATTACGTACACTATTTACATTATTCGGACTATTGTCGTAATCTTTCTCGCCATATTTATCACGTTTCCTCTCTTCAGTATCTGTCTTTATTTTTAAGATGAGGTATTACGTACACTATTTACATTATTCGGACTATTGTCCTCAACTTAGTCGCCATGATTATTACAACGTATCGGCTCTTCAGTATCTGCCTATATTTCTGAGATGAGGTATTACGTACACTATTTACATTATTCGGACTATTGTCCTCATCTTTGTCGGCACATTTATCACGTTTCTGCCCTTCAGTATCTGTCTTTATTTCTGGGATGAGGTATTACGTACACTATTTACATGATTCGGGCTATTGTCCTCATCTTTGTCGCCATATTTATTAAAACGTTTCGGCCCTTCAGTATCTGTCTATATTTCTGAGATGAGGTATTATGTACACTATTTACATTATTCGGACTATTGTCCTCATCTTAGTAACCATGTTTATTACAACGTTTCGGCTCTTCAGTATCTGTCTTTATTTCTGAGATAATGTATTACGTACACTATTTACATTATTCAGACTATTGTGCTCATCTTTGTCGCCATATTTATCATGTTTCGGCCCTTCAGTATCTGTCTCTATTTCTCAGATGATGTATTACGTACACTATTTACATTCTTCGGACTATTGTCGTAATCTTTCTCGCCATATTTATCACGTTTCTTCTCTTCAGTATCTGTCTTTATTTTTAAGATGAGGTATTATGTACACTATTTACATTATTCGGCATATTGTCCTCTTTTTCGCCATATTTATAACGTTTCGGCCCTTCAGTATCTGTTTTTCTTTCTGAGATGAGGTATTACGTACACAATTTGCATTATTCGGACTCTTGTCCTCATAGTTGTTGCCATATTTATCACAAGTTTTCCGCCCTTCAGTGTCTGTCTATATTTCTGAGATAAGGTTTTACGTACACTATTCACATTATTGGGACCATTGTCCTCATCTTTGATACCATATTTATTACAAAGTTCTGGCGTTTAATTTCTGTCTATATTTCTGAGATGAGGTATTATGTACACTATTTACATTATTCGGACTGTTTTCCTCATCTTTGTCGCCATGTTTATTACAACGTTTCGACCCTTCAGTATCTGTCTATATTTCTGAGATGAGGTATTATGTACACTATTTATATTATTCTCGGAAATATAGACAGATACTGAAGGGCCGAAACGTTGTTATAAATATGGCGACAAAATGTGGACGTTAATCCGAATAATGTAAATAGTGTGCACAATACTTCATCTTAGAAATATAGACAAATACTAGCCATTATCTTTGCTTTTAGATTTCAAGAGGAGAACTCGAAAATTGCGGTGCAATAATCAGAATAATGTCACTAGTGTCTATGACAGCTGCTTGATCAACCTAAAGAGCTCATCCGTGGTTGAGATTGCAACTCTGCTGAGCGGACCTTATTTACAGTTTTTGTGAGAAGAGGAGAGAAGAGAGAGAGAGAGAGATAGAGAAAGAGAGAGAGAAAGAGAGAGAGAAAGAGAGAGAGAGAGGAAGAGAGAGCGAGAACATAATTTGGCATGATCAATGTTTGAAAAAGATCAGTTCACTCAAACTCTCGATCACGATGACTTGGGATTTCGTTCTAACACAGACATCAACCGTTCTCAATGGTTCCGTCTACCTGATTACATTCGGGAATTTTTACCTATCGAGATGAACGTGTATTCTCTCAAACAGGCCCCACACCCTGAACGCCTATTGGGATTTAAACTCAACCCAGGCTTTAAGTTGAACTCATACATACGATCCATCGCTAAAGATACCGGAAAAAAATGGTTGATTCCCTCTCCTGCTCCAGGAAGTACCTGACTCCTCCTGCTATCCTCTTCGTTTACAAATCAGGCCTAAAATGGCGTAATCCCGCCTTAAATTGTTAATTGGTGCCCAGTTTTCATCTTCCAGTTTCCATAGAGTTCTAAAGCGTCTCCGCGTCCTTGTGGGTGACGAATATTTTTCCCTTTCTCACAGATGAAATGTCTCAAACCTCTAGTTGCTCTATGCCCAGACGAATTATATTCCTTCCTTCAATCAGTTCTACACTTCGCGGCTAAGACCAGTCATGTCATGCTATGAACTACCCTCATTTCCTACATATTTCACTTTTGGCATGTAAGTTCCACTCGAACAGCATCTTCACACAAACCGCTGATTTGCGTAACCGACTCTCCGATCACTACAATCTTAACTAGTTCACATCTCGGCATAACGGTTATCTTCGAAACATATCACCAAAAATTATGCCTCTCTGTAATTCTCCACATCGAGAGGCCCTTGGGCTTTACTACAGGGTAAAAATGACTATGCATATCTATCTATCCATCTATCTATCTATCTACCTATGAGTACACATACCTTCTCTCTTCCTATCTTTCATTTTTCTTCATTTCTTTCTTTCTTTCGGTACTTCTTTTTCGTTTTTTTCTATCTTGTCTCAGAATGTGTCAACTCTTCTATCTATCTATCTATCTATCTATCTATCTATCTATCTATCCATCTATCTATCTATCTATCTATGAGTACATATACCCTCTCTCTTCCTATCTTTCATTCTTTCTTCATTTCTTTCTTTCGTTTTTTCTTTCTTTCTGTCTTTCGGTATTCCTTTCTTTTTCGTTGTTTTTTCTATCTTGTCTCACAATGTGTCAACTCTTCTATCTATCTATCTATCTATCTGATATGTCCCGGAAAGGGATATATTTGAACGAAGTTGCTAAATGGTCTTGGCTACTATAACCAAGTAGAATATGGTAGCAGTAATCGACTGGTACGCGTCGTGGTCGCTGGTAAGACGTGTAGATCAATGGCGTTGTCCAATGGGCGTCGTTATAGACTTAGCTCTCAGACTAAGGCTTTTGACTCTCCTACACGTCGGACGGTATTTATGACGGACACCAGCCAATCATATTCCAGTGAAGGGGAACACAGGTGTACGCATATTCCATTATATCACTATCTATTTATCCTTTGTATCTATACCTGTTCATCGATTTTGCTAATTTTGAAATGTACCAAATATTTCTAGGTATTTATCTGAAGAATACTTATATCTTATAGAGCCGAAGATCTGCCTAGAGTTTCCGAGTCCAAAAGATTAAAACGGAAAAGAGAGACAAGCGACAAAATCATTCCTATAAGAAATTTTCTTTGTATAATAGTGCATTGTAAACTTATATCTATTTACAAGGTTGTGGCATGAACCAAATTAACAATTAGTAGATTTTTCTTTTTTTTAGAATTCTTTTTTGGTGGATATACAACAACAATTTATGTATTTGAATATGCGTTTATCTCATCTTTTTTCTAACATCCATGAGAATATTCCTATATATGTAGTTATCTACAGCTTCTCTGCCACTTGTAGCCATCAGTCAAATTACTGTCAAACACCTGACTTCTTTCCCTCCACATGTGTATAATAAAGCTGGCTAGACATTCGTTGCAAATGTTATTAAACAATAGATTTCCTGTAATCGATTTTTTTTATCTAGTTTCGTTCGGTTCGTTTTGCTTTTATCCTTTTTTCCATCCTGAGTTACATTTACAGAAGAGAACACTTAACATATAACGATGGAAAATAAGAAAACAGCCAGATAGTAATTGAAATTTGTTCAACTAAACACACACACACACATATATAATTATTTATTTGAAAATAATAACATAATATGTTATAAAATGACTTCAAAAATAGCCTTTTTATTTGAACCTTTTAAAACCCTTTATTTTACATTCAACACCATCACTTGATAAGACCCCAGAAGTTTTGAAACAAAATGGCTATTTTTGTAGTGATTTTATAACATGTTTGTTATGGGACCTTACCCATAATAACATAATGGACCATTCCATACGTAATAAATACTACGCCTCAAGAGGAAGCAGGGAGTTCCGTCTGAGGTCAGAGTTCAGTCTGAAGTGAAGTCCGTCAGGAGTCTATCAGTCAGTCAGAGCGAGCGAGTCAGTCAATATAGTCAGAGGCAGTCCGAAACAGTGTTCAGACAATTACTATTAAACTTGATATTTTTATGTTTATACATTCTTTTTATAGATACAAATATTTAAGTAAATGCTCTGTTTTATAATAAACAGTATTAATAACATTTGCCGGCCTGAATGTCTCTGATTCTATAAAATTTTTCACGTCAGGAATCGAACCTGTATCCTATACGGAGCCGTCATTTAGCCTGACGTGCCTTAACCGACCGAGCCACGGAGAATCGTTCGATTATCAAGGTCTATTTTACTGTTTTTAAACTTCAAATGTAAACAACTGACCTTATACATTATGAAATGGACAAAGTCCGACAATATTTTGAAGACATTTTTATGTTTATATATATTTTTTTATTGATACAAATATTTAAATAAATGCTCTGTTTTATAATAAACAGTATTAATGACATTTAACGGTCTAATATTATTATTATTGGCTCGGTAGGTTAAGGTACGTCAGGTTAAATGACGATTCTGTATAGGATACAGGTTCAATTCCTGTCGGAGAACGAATATTTTCTCTGAAAATTTCTCGGACATTCAGGCCGGTAAATGTTATTAACACTTTTTATTACAAAACAGAACATTTACTTAAATATTTATATATATAAATAATGTCTTAAAATAATTGTCGTACATTGTCCATTTCATAATATATATATATATATATATATATATATATATATATATATATATATATTCATTAGCACAATGCCTCTTAATTTTCATGCGTACCATACAGTATTAATAGTATCTACTCAGAATGACTACAAGAAGATACTTACTGGATTGGTTATAACTAGTTTTTAACCTGAAAATAGAAAGAAAAAAATTAGGATAATAATATTATGTTTGCATCAATAAATGTCAATTTAACTATCTTTCAAACAATCAATCAGCACAACAACTGTGAGAATATATCATTTCTGACCTTGAAATAATCCACACCGCGCACACGCTAATTTCAGGGGAAATGTTATGACTAGCAATATTCCTTAGTTCTTAGACTTACCAGCCACGTACACATGGCTGTGACTTTCTCATCCTCGTCATAAACCATTGGTTAGAAGAAAGTTCCATCCAGACATATTCCTCCCGAGTACCTCTACACTGTAGAATAGATTCCTGAGAGGATACATACACGATCATTACATTCTTAATCTATTCAAGTCAAACGTTATCTGTCCTACATATCTTCATATCCTGCATTACTTCCGTTTCATACGTCAATCCAACAAAACATCATTCAATAACTTTCCACTTTGAGTGGCTCTTGGAACTTGGGTGAATTTTAATTAAAAAAACGACAATATTATATGATATCTTGTTGATGATGTATGTTGGATAAAAATCAAAAAAGGCGATTGATGATATTGTAGAGGACCCGGTGGGTTAAGTGTCTTTGGATAAGAATATATGTCAACAAATATATGTATTAAACAACAAGTGACAAAAACATTAACATTTCTGTTTGTTTGTTAAACTAAAGAGTTTGTATTTTGGTGAATGTTTGCACGTACTTGTATGTGTGTATAATGTTCACGGCATCTCCCACAAAAGCGAAGTTACTATCTTTTGCGAGAGCTTACATTGTAGATGTTTTCGCTGAAATGCAAAGTGAAAAAGAGAACGAGGCAAGAAATCACCCAGTATTTATAGTGTAGGGAGAGCGACCCCTAGTGAACAATTTGGGAATAAAGGAGGTGCTAACTCCGACAATCTTACATTTATAAAGATATCCGTAATATTGTGGCGAGTTTTGGGAATTTAGTTACTACGAGAGTGTACTTGCTGTGTTAAGCTCTATACCCACTACTTTAAAAAAAAAATATCTGGAAATACTTGCAATAAATCAGCGTCAACGTCACCATTATCACAGCCTATCAGCATTCTGTGAAATGTGCCTTCTATCTGAGGTGAAAGCGACTTCATTGAAAGAATCGATAATGTAAAACCTCCAATATAATTTAATACTGGGCAAAGTATAATATGCGCTCCACTAAATATCCCAATCAATACTACAGATTTACTTGTGTGTTGCATAACCATAAGTACTAAAGCGTGTCTTTTAGTAGCTCAAGGACACATGGCACAGTGGATAAAGGCGTTAGTTAGATCAGGTGACATGACTCAAAGAGTGTGAGTTCAATACCCGGTTAAGGCAGTGGAGAACTTTCAGAGGGAAATTAACAGGAGATAACTGATAACTGACATCCATTAAACATGGCACGTGGAACTAGGACCGTCTATCTCAGTGAGCGAAATAAAGGGTTCAGTCCGACATTGCAACCACCTGAAGAAGGCCGAAACGTTGTAATAAATATGGCAACAAAGATGAGGACAATAGTCCGAATAATGTAAATAATATACATAATACCTCATCTCAAAAATATTGACAGGAAATATATATATATATATATATATATATATATATATATAGATAGATAGATAGATAGATATACAATTAAGATTAATAGTGTGATACGGAATGACAACCATGCATTACCACCATGTTTTGACTCTTCTACTCTGGAGAAAGACTCTCGCTCTCTATGTGAGATTTTCCTTCAGAATATGGCTCTTTGCATTTTCATATCTTTTAGCAAGACAGGGTGCGGGTGCTCTTTGTGGACATATTGTTTTAAATTCACTGCACACTCAAATCATTTATAATATTTTTTTTTTATTTCAGATAACCCAATCAGAGGAAGATGTTAACCCAAGAAATGAAAAGACATGCAATCATTGTTGCTTTAGCTGCAAAACATTGTGATTTAAAAATCAGTAACTTTTTACATGTTGGCATGTTGTTCATAAAGTTCGGTTGGAGCTAGAGGGATGCGATGGCAATGTTTCCCATTTAGCAAAAAGAAAAAAAAATGCAATCACGGCGCTCTGATTCCGTGAGAACACCAGAATTTATACGGAATATTCAAAACATCATCGATGAGAATCCTGGAAGATCAAGGAGGTCCATCGCCAAAAGAACTCCAGGTATCAGAGTGGACTCAGAGTGGACTATCAGAACCGTGGTACATCAGGACATTCGATATAAGTTATATATAATGAGGAAAAGACAATTCATATCGGTGAAGACACAGGAAAACCGTCTCATGCGTTCAAAACGGTTGCTGAACAAAATGAAAATGTCCCCACGAACATGGCATGCTTTGGTTTTTCTCTGACGAAAAAAACTTTGACCAAGATCAGAAAACAAACAGACGTAATGACAGGTGGCTATGTGCATCTCTTTCTGAAGTACCCAGCGTGATGCACACCAAATATCCGGCTACTGTGATGGTTTTAAGAGTTGTGAGCAGTGAAGTTCATGTCATGCCACCTTACATTTTCCCACTTGGTCTTAGTGCCAATGCTGCTAGATGCATTAATGTTCTTAAAAAGTTTGTTAAACCAACGAGAAATAAAGTATGCAAAAGAAGACAATGTATCATTCAACACGACTCTGAACCTTCTCACAAAGCCATTGTAATTCAGGATTGATAGAATTTTTACGATCATGTGACCCCCAACATGTGGCACCCTAACACGCCAGATTTGAATCCTATGGACTCTTACGTGTGGAGCGTCGTTGAAAGGGAGACTAATCGACATCCTGATAGTACCATAGCTGCACTGAAGGCCGCCATTTTTCAGGTGATGTCCAAAATGAATAGGGACCACTTAATTGCAGCTTGTAGACGGTTTCGAGCCCAAATAGAAGCAGTCATTGAAGCTAAAGGTGGTTTCATAGAATAATTAAATAAAGAAGTATCATGAAGGATAATTGTGTCAATTTGAATTAAATATATACATTGTTTGCTAAGATATTTCTATTTATTTAACAAACTAAAAATGTCCTCAAATAGTCCTGTGGAATTCCTTCCCCTCTTCCTGTTTCCCTGATAGATATAATCTCTAACTATTCTAATGTAATGTCAATCGACGTCTCCAGCTGCCTTGGTCTATCCCCTATCCTTCTCTTCATCCTTTCTTCTATCACTCCTATTTGCTCTCGCTCCAACTCTCTGTAAACCGTTGCATGCTAGTTGCTTCCCGCCTTGCTTAGGGTGAAACGCTTAAGATAAAATAAATAAAAATGTTTATGCCATTTCGTATTATCATCCAGTATTAACAAACTGGGAGGTCTTGCTTAACTCAAAGAAATGAAAAAAACAAACCTTAAAAGCTCTAAAATGACTGTTAAGACTAAATTCCTGTCGATAGTCGTTAATTTGAATTGACGCCATTTCCTTAGTTTAAATTTAGTTGAAGGAAGAAATTTATTTCTTGACAACTCAAGACAACGGCATCATTAAACCACTCATGATCTCTTCGACTAATTCAAATACAAAAAAAGTGGCTAGAAACAGTTTTCAAAATTACTAGAAAAGATAGGATAATACATTACAGGAGAAATTGAAAAATAACAAAAAATAACGTGAAGTGTCAGTAGAGATTAGCTTCACGAAGTCATCTTCCAAAAAGTAATCAAATCTGTGTGTGTGTGGTAACGGGTAATTCTTTCACATAACGTACGACTTGCATTAATTTGTTTTAGTGCACGTCAGCCAGCCAATCGATATATCTCCCTACAAACATATATATATATATATATATATATATATATATATATATATATATATATATATAACGTGTTTTTAAAATTTACTAATTCATTAGATGACAATAAATGCAGGGAGTATTGACTTGAAAACTAGATTAATGGTTAAAGCTACGAAATATTAATGTACAGGGTGTTGCAGCAAAATCCGACATTTGACAAAAAGAAAACGAAATAGGCAATGAAAACAAAGCTGTATATGCAGAGACCCTGCAGTTTTTCTCTCTACCCTTTTTCCGGATGGAATATGAGCGCAGAGCAGCGGTAGTGTCTTCTTTTCGCGTCGGGAAGAGCCCTGCGGAAGTGATGGCCTGATTTGGGTTCAAGGACCATTGTCATGGACATTTAGAGGAAGTGGAAGGTGTGTGAGAACAAGGACGAGTTTACTGCAAAACGAAAGACCCACAATGATCTTTCTTCGGCGGTTAGGTTCGACGATTTCGTCGGCGCCGTCATGGAGACAGTCGACTATGATGGAAGCCAGAGCTAGGCAAAGATCGCCATTGACATGGGGTGTCACGTGTCGGCGATCTGCCGAAAGATCAAGAAGGACATTGGTTACTCCTCCTACCGTAAGTCTCACCGCATGCTCATCACGAAGTGTCGAGGAAGGTCAAGGTGGTGGCTTTGCTGAACGAGCTCAATCACGTATCCGCCGGGATGTTGAGGTTCTTCTCTGATGGAAAGAATTTCACCCAGGACTAGATGAGCAACAGGCAGAAGAACAGGTGGATCTGTAAAGACATCAAGGAGGTTCCTGTAATGGTCCTTGGCGTCATCTGAGAGTTACCGCTAGAGGAGCTGAGGAGCGTGTTGAAGCCCTGAATGAACGAGATCTCCAGCGGCGCCCCTACATCTTTCAAAAGGATTCCGCTCCTGCACACAAGGCCAGTCGTGGCTGATCAACAATGTTCCTCCCCACTGGTCGCCGGACTTGTGGCCGTCCTCCTCACCCGACTGCAAACCCCTTGACTATTTTTTCTTGGGCGTAATCGAGGCCAAGACCAACAAGCACGCCCAAAACACGGTCGACACTCTGAAAGCTGCCATAGTGGAGGCGTTCGCCTCTATGTACAAGGACATGGTCACCAAAGCGTGTGACTCATTTCGCGCCCGCTTTGAGATGGTCATCGCCGCCAGCAGCGGTGACATTGAAAAATAATGTAGTATGTAATTCTAGCTGTTGCTAAATAAACTGTCGGGTCTCTGCATATACAACTTTTGTTTTTATTTCCTATTTTGTTTTCTTTTTATCAAGTGTCGAATTTTGCTGCAACATCCTGTATATTGACTTAAACAGAAGATTGATGGTTTAAATTAAGTATTAAATGAATTGCATCAAACATACCCTTTTAGAATAACAATTATCTAGCAAACCTGATATTTAAAGGTAGGAACAGAAGCGGAAGGGGTACAATATCATGATAATGTTCAGATCAGGAGAAAATTCTGCAGTGTAAGCCTACCAAGAGGGAAAATATGAACAAGAATTGCATATTCTCGACCCCTTGCACTTTCTGCAGAGATTATAAAACTGAGCCAAACTCTAAAAGTAGAACTGGAAGAACATCGAAAAGCCGTATTGAGAGGTGAAAAAATGAAATCTGACATAGCTGATCATATATGAAAGGAAATATAGTCATCAGCCTCTGTGGAATGAAGTAAAATTACTGAAAAAAGAAGAACACTGAAAAGTTAGACCCCCGAAAGAAACAGTGCATACGCGAGGATATGACGACCTACTTACTATGCCAAGCATAGAAATAAATACAATATGCTATCAGCACGAGGTTATGTTTAAAGCTCTAAGATTATCCCAATAAATGCAGGTTTATAAGTATTCAAACTGACGACAACCACTTTCCAAATATAGACAGCTAATTGAATACATTTAGGAGCACACAGGAACGCACACAGACACAGAAACATACACACACATTATGTATATATATATATATATATATATATATATATATATATATATATATATTAGTTTTGTATATATGTATATCACTGTGTGTATATATATATATATATATATATATATATATATATAGTGCTGATAGTAAAAGTACTCGATATAAAATAACAAAGCTAAAATTTATACTAATAATATATAGATATTTTGTTCCTCAACGTTTTCTACAAATCTGAATGAATTTGATGAACATAGCAATCACCAGTCCATTTACTTATGCTTATATATATATATATATATATATATATATATATATATATATATATATATATATATATTATATATATATATATATATATATATATATATGACGAAAGAAAATCAACATATTGATACATGTTTTATTTTTAATCCTTTCTAAGCTTTCGGTTTACATAAGCCATCATCGGAGATTATATATATATATATATATATATATATATATATATATATATGTTACGAGGATAAAACAGCTAATCACCTTTGAGCGTTTACTTCAGTGTTCACTTCCATACGCTCTATTTCTGACATTGAGCACTTTATACCATAAATATAGCACAACTGAAAACTATATATATATATATATATATATATATATATATATATATATATATATATCAATATTTTCCATGTATGGACTGACTTAGAAAAGTATTCAAAAAGTATTCAAATATGCATCGGAATCCGAAAGAATGTTAACCTAAAATTAACAAATGGAAAACCTTTAAGAAAGGATCATCAGATAATTTTTCTAATGAAGCTTTAATAAAAGGGAAGCACGCACGCACACACACACACACATGTGTGTGTATGTGTGTTTCATTAAACAATATAGATAAGATTTGTCTATTTTAAGCAAAATCCTTTCATAACGTCAGAAAAGCTAAATAACTTTATCCTTGAAAGACGAAAATGCACTATATCATCCACGGAGAACCCTAACAATAATATGATATACATTGGGTCCACGAAAAATACTTTTAAACCAGATGGAGGCAGCATAAATGCTCCTTCAACAACATAAACTTAAGACATCAGACCTCTCTATCTAAATATTTTTGGCACCTGAAAGAAAAAATAGGACACCTAAAGTAAAATGGAAAATCATTAACAGGACTAGAACTTGCAAAACTTGGGATGACCCATGCCCTTTGTGCCTCCATGAGAAACTACACATTTTAAGCTTCTAAACAATAAAAACCTATTAAACAACAGGCAAGAATTAACGGTTTTCTGCCGACACAACCGAACTTACGCTATGAATAACTAGCTAAAAACACACATACAATAAAATAAATTTTAAAATCCATAGCCCATATACATAGTTTTAATACCCTACAAAAACTGATAACCCTTTATGAAGTCGTCAAATAACAAACGTTACGGCTTTTTTATATACACAAATCCCTTTCATAAAGAGATATAATAAAAGAATAAAATAAAAATAAATAAATAAATCTCCGTATACGCTCAAGCCAGACAATGCGAAAACTTCCTCCGTCGTAAATTTAGCCACCTCCACCTTATCCGGACCCGGCATCTATGAAAGTAACTCTATACTGATACAAATTATTAACACCCCACCCCTGCCGATTCTAAACAATCCGCCCTTGATGTTACCATGGAAATTTTTGATTTCAATTCTGACCATACTATTAAAACTCGTAAATTTCAGAAATAAGTCATTCCCCAAAAAATTTCGCTTGAAGATGGAACAGAATCTACTTTAACTCAAGTTAATTCAAATATTATTTTGAAGTTTTCGCCTCTTGTTTTGAAACATGAGACCTCTTATGTAGCGAGTTGGAATCATATTTTTAAATAAATAATATATATATATATATATATATATATATATATATATATATATATATATATTAGGTTGGTGCAAAAAAAATAATGTCGTTTTTCTTTTGAAGTTGAACGTCAAAAAACGACATTATTTTTGCACCAAGCTTATATATATATATATACACAATTCCCAGCTATTACTTATTTTCTTATTTAATTATTTATTTTATTTTTGTACTTTTATATTATATTTCTAATCTCTGTCATAGTTTACTAGTCTAATAGACATTTATGCTAAATAAATTCAAATTTAAAAAATATTTTTTTTAATTATTTTTTATCCGACATTTACACTTACGAAATTAAACACGATAAATTATTAATAGCTAATTTTATATTTTAAATAGACAAGTTAGTACGCCCAGTTTTAAATCATCAGTAGAACGCGATAGATAACGGTAAAAATCACACCTGAAGATCGTATTAACTGCCTGAAAATTCGAGTACTGTTATCAACGTTGGATATATATATATATATATATATATATATATATATATATATATATAAATGACAATAGAAAAACTGTGATAGTTGCCGTCGCGTTTTGTTCAATGAGGACTTTCTCAAGGCAAAAACGAAATGAATTTATTTAAACAAAGTAAATAATAATAACAAAAACAAAATGTCCTCAGGAACTGGAAGAATTTAGAATTCATACTGTTACATGAACATTACGTCAATTAATGTCATGTGTGGAGATATTTTTTATTGTTGTGTTGACAGATTCAACCATTTTATTTTGATTTCACGATATTGTTTTGTACGTTTGTATGGGAAACTAGTAATTCTGTTAAGAAAGGTGAAATAGGGAAAAAGAGTGGGCGTAAATTTGGGTAATATTCAATGGCGGCACTCTCTAAGATTTTCCTTCTGAGTGAGTTATTTTCTTTTTTCATGAGTGTAGTATTTTTAAAATTAAAATTGTGGTTGAATTTATTTCTATGTATGACTAGTGCATTAGTTAAGTTGTTTTTGTGAGGTATCTTTTGTGCTCATAAATGCGGTTTTTTTTTTTAAATTTCTACTTGTTTCTCCAATATAGTGGGAGGAACAAATATTAACCTGCGGCCAGGCTTTTTCCCTATTTCATCTTTCTCAACAGAATTATATATATATATATATATATATATATATATATATATATATATATATATATATATTGTTATGGGGTCCACCCCTTTTTTATATAAGTGGACTCTACCAAGTGTACCTGAACTGCTGCCGTTAAATACCCAGAGTTACAGCCAGTGAGTTGGTAGTCGGATAGTGAGAGGATATACGGAGAGTGAGAGAATATACGAACGGAGACAGTGTGAGGTAACTTCTTGTAGAAGTCAGTTACAAGCACATAGACTCTAAGGAAGTCCTACTTCGAGACTGTATATATCTATCTGTATTTGCTACTAACCACTTTCCTGGACTTACTAACAGTATTACTCTTTGTATGATTGTGTAAATACATTTTATTTCTTATATTTAATTATTGCGTTTGTCATTCCTTGGAGACCGAATTCACCTCGGAATCGACAACTGCACTTCATTTTCAATTCTCACCCTTCGAAGTGCAAATCAATTTACACCTTTGTAGTGGGAGAAATGGTTTTGTCTATATGATAAAATTATAATGAATAAATAATTATAGCTTTACTATCGGTATCGACGCCTATTTTGGATTAATGCTGTGAACGTTGGAATTTAGATATTACTTTCGTTCTCATTGCATCGGATATATATATATATATATATATATATATATATATATATATATATATATATATATATATATATTACTGAAACAAATTGAAAAAGTAATCAATTTTTTCTTGCTGTCAACAATTGAAAGAAAGGTTTCTACCCAGGATTGGCTGCTCAACAATGTTCCTCACCACTGGTTGCCGGACGTGTGGCCGCCTTCCTCACCTGACTACAAGTCCCATGACTCTTTCTTCTCGGGCGAGATCGAGGCCAAGACCAACAAGCACGCCCACAACACGCCGCTATGGACATGGTCACCAAAGCGTGTGACTCATTTCGCGCCCACCTTCAGATGGTCGTCGCCGCCAGCGGCGGTTACATTGAAAAATAATGCAGTATGTAACTAACTGTTGCTAAATAAACTGTCGGGTCTCTGTATATACAACTTTTTGTTCTTATTGCCTATTTCGTTGTCTTTTTGTCAAGTATCGGATTTTGCTGCAACAACCTCTACATATACCCATGTTCTATCCATATACCCATGAATTTGTAATCGCACTCTTAATTCTTTAGATTTATTTGTTTAATTCATCTATTTAAAATCCCTGAAATTGTATCTGACAATATGACTACCACTCGTATTATTTTGATTTCTAAATGTTATTTGTACTAGGGACTATTTCATGAAACCAACCACCAGTGAACTTACTGCATAAACCAATTTACATTATTCTGCTAGAATTGACTATTACCCGACCTTTGCCTTATCACCCTCTTCTTATTCAAAACCCCCGTTAATCCCATCCCTTATAGAGCCTTCCCTTCCTTCTATATCATCCTCTTGATTTTCCTAAACTTAATGTCTCCACTATTAGACTTCGTTTTAAAGAAACAGATGCTAAAGTATTAATATATTAATACCGATTTTATTTGAATTAAGATCATTAAATTAACTAAATGTAAATCGACCTGGTTCGCCCTGCCTTTACAGAACGAATCATGTAGACCAATGTAAAATATACCTCAATGTAAAAATTTCAAAATTATTGAATAAATTCTCGGCTGAATGAACCGACTACTACCAACCACTAATCCCTTAACCAATTCTTTTCCTAACCTACCTCTTCTCTCTCACCTTCTCGCCCCGCTAGCAGTCTAATGTATCCGTCAGGTCTGTTTTCTCTATTTACAGAGGAGATTTAGATCTGAAGAGTTGAACACCTTTGGTGTTCACGAAATAAACTATAATCGAAATGGATAATTAAAGTCTCTGTTTTCTTATCATTATAATATTCTGTAATCTACATTGAGCTCTCCATGGATTTATATCCTCCTCGGAATTATCCCGTCCCGTCCCAAACTGGTAATATATATATATATATATATATATATATATATATATATATATATATATATATATATATATATGTGTGTGTGTGTGTGAGAGAGTTTTGTATATATTTATGTATATATATGCATGGTTCCTCAGGCGTTCGGGAATCGTAATGCCATCTTAGAAAACTCATTTTCTTACTCTAGTTTCTGAGGAAGCGCTAGAGTTAGCTAAAAAATAAAAGTAATGCATTGCTATTAGACGACCATTGTGTCCTTGAGTGACCTCCAAAGTAAACCTTGCAGTAACTATTTGAAACCTAAATGCACTGTGAGTTGTAAAAACAATAGCAAAGTAAAAGTGCATTAAGATTCTGACACAGACATACAAAGCTGGAGTTTTCATGATAATCTACATTATGAATATATCTTTCCTGTTTGTGTTTATATATATATATATATATATATATATATATATATATATATATATATATATATATATATATATATCGACCGTAAATGATCGGACCAAGAAGCCATTTAAGGAACGGAAAAATAAACGAAATACTAAAAATGTAGAAATTATGTCAAAGTGCTTTGAAAACTTTTCAGAATACACGAACATTTTTATGCTATGCATGCATATAAACATACGTTTATATATATATATATATATATATATATATATATATATATATATATATATATATATATATATATTATAAATTCATGACTCATTCCTACAAAAAACAAATATAGATGTTAATGATTTAAATGGCGAGAATTGCGACGATGTATTCTAGCCATTTAAATCATTAAACTCTCTATTTTTTTGGGGGGGGGGATGAATGATTCATGAATTTATAAATTATAATTGCACCTTGTAATTGAAATATATATATATGTATATATATATATAATCATAATCGTTCTGTATATGTGTGTGTGTAATATCTATTACGTATGTACGCAAATATAAATACATGATTAGTGTATAAATAAATGTATCTATACATATATATATATATACATATGGGATATATATATATATATATATATATATATATATATATATATATATATATATATATATTATGCACAGTATATGGTATATATGTGTCCTTGCATATGTAATAACATATATATAAATATATACAGGTATAATATTTATCCACTGTCTATATATATATATATATATATATATATATATATATATATATATATATATATATATATATATATATATGAAAAGTGTGTGTATATAAATATAAATAAATATATATATATATATGTGTATAATTATTTATATATTATATGCGCGGTACTTATTAGAAAGCGTTCGATATCAGAGATAGAGCTAACATATATGGTTGGATAGATGTGAGCTTGTGACCCTGGGTTTCACGCTTTAGCGATCGTCAGACAAACTCTCTCTCTCTCTCCCTCTCTCTCTCTCTCTATATATATATATATATATATATATATATATATATATATATATATATATATATTGATAGGTAATATCTATATTTCTACATATATATGCAAATATTTCAATACAAGATTTGTGCATATACACATTTATATATACACAGACGATTTATATATATATATATATATATATATATATATATATGTGTGTGTGTGTGTGTGTGTATAGTTGCATTGAATATTTGCAATTGTGATCAAGTGCGCTTGTGTCTTTCCATGCGTATCTCTATGTATATGTGTTCAGTGGTTTAAGTATTAACGTATTTGGTTGTTTCACTTTCAAAATTGTGTTTATGTCTTTGCTTCTTTGAGTTTAAAATAGACTCAATTCTCTCTACGCGTGTGTGAGTGTGGTTGTGTGTTTATGTGCAATTGCGTGTGCTTAATGTGAATTGCAAGAAAGGTTAAAATTTGGCGAGTATCATCCACCGGTAATTGTGACCAACTGCTGGGAGGTAAGTGCATCGTTCCACCGGCCCAGGGGCCTTCAATTGTTAGCCACAGATGCGATGGTGTCAGCAGTAACTGGTTGGAAAAAAATAGCCCAATGTCCAAGAGTGCGATGGGTGGTAGGATTTGGATAAGGGGGAGGCCAGTCGGCGAGACGAACGATTCTTGGCAAATGGTGCTTACCCGATGTAAAATCCGTTGTTTCCAAATACATTCAGCGGCCAACCGGAACGCTGCATTTTTAACCTTGCCATCGTCTTCCCGGCCGTTTCCGTTTGCGCTCATGGCGGCCATTTCTTATGCAGCATTTTCCCCTTTTCATATGAAGCCTAAATATCTCACACATATTTTTTCTGAATTATGTCGAATTATGCCCAGCTCTAAATATTATATATATATATATATATATATATATATATATATATGTGTGTGTGTGTGTGCGTGTGTGTGTGCGTGTGTGTGTGTGTATATACAGGGTGTCCATAAAGTTCATGTGCACTTATAACTTTATTTGTATTTGCGATAGAAGTCATCTGTAAAAAATGTTATAAAGTTTAATGTACCTAGTTTTAAGCATAGCTAGAATAACTAATGTGATTTCAGGCATTACTGTAAATCAGTTGGCAAATGTTTTCCGTGAATTGCAAAATTGTATTACCCTTTGTATTGCTAATGATGGAGCACATGTGGAAACTTAAATAAAATTTCAATAAAACCTTAAATATATATATATATATATATATATATATATATATATATATATATATATATATATATATATATATATATGTATATATATATATATCAATTACGTGTAAATATACTTGGGAAAATTGAGATTCTCCCCACTCAGTTATGGGTTAAATAGTAGGAGTTACATACGGAAAAATCCTTAATATCTCCAAAAATATTGATAATGTAATATTCTCACGCCCCCCAATATATATATATATATATATATAATAAATAATTAAAAAAATCTAAGATATGCTTCGTCTTTAAATAACCGATGAAATGTGGATAAACAATGAATAATGAATCGATTTATAATCTCTGACGATTCAAAAGCACCCTAATCAATAGATTATTCGTTTTATGGTGGTAAACCATTTTCTGCTGAATGTCTTTTTGTGAAATATCTTATGTCTTCGATTCACTTTAAACAATAAACTCTATAAATACACCGTCCTGGATATGAAGAAAAATACGTCCTACAGCAAGGCCTCTGATCAGACGGTTTTGAGGAGCGTGGAACCACCTCTCACTTGCTGATATTCCCAAGTCCACTCTGACCAGAAGTGGTAGCACCTATTAGGGTCCCAGGTATGGGCAAATAGTTAACCCCTAAACTGGGGTCAAAATATTATGAAAGTGTAAAAGTTGGTTTTAGTGCCAGAAATACTTTGTAAAAATTATTGCCAGCAATGTATTTTTGAGAAACGAATATTGCCAGCTGAGCATTTTTTTTAGGGAAAAAATGTTACCAGCAAAACAGTTTTTTTATTTAATATCACCAGGAAAAAAATTGTCGGCATTAAATGACTCATTGTGTTTGATATGCCGTAAAATAAAACAAACCAAACAATGAATACCACATTCGAAAGAACGAAGGAGAAATTCGTACAAGTGGATATTTTAACTTATATGAAGGAAGAACTATTCCACCATTTCAAATAATGCTAACTTTCCTCAAACACTACGATGAATATTTATTTTTAGATTTTATTTCTTCGAGGGCTTAGAGGCTGAAATATTTGTTTTTAATCATTTTCAATTTTATTAAAAACCTACCCTTTTATTAACTTTTCTTATCATTCCTACCATTACAACTCACCATTCATATTTAGCACTCAAAAATACAAGTAATTTCTGTTCAGCTTATAAGATGGGGTACTCTTGAAAAGAATCTTTGTTCGATATTCAGTCAAGCAGGATATTCGAATTTATCTGAAAACGTTAGTGAACAATCTGAAAATCCTCTAGTTGAGTGATTTAACACCATAATTGTTACTCTCAGAGAAAAAAAAGCTTAATTACCAATGTTTAGTCGTGGGAGAAATCCTTTATCAGCAGGCTCCTGACCATATCACGTTGAAACACCGGTTCATATACGATCACAGAAGTTAAGCTACGTCGAGCCCGGTTTGTATCTAGATGGATGACCGCTTGGAAATGCAGCTCCTGGAAGATTGGAGCTGTGAATAGTGTAATGGATACTGGCTCGGGATTCCATTTTGGGTTCGTTATATTCACTTACGCGGAAATACCCCTGGGAAAAGGTATGAATCAACCTCTCCTCCTCTAGTTAATTAAGAAGACTTGTATCACTAAATCCATTATTATCTAAAACAAAAATTGGAATTGATATGTCGTTAAACAGAACCACCCACCCCTCAGCAATTGTCAATTTGTTTATTAAAAAGGAAATAATATTTCAGAAATACTGATAATTTCTCAAAAAATGCCTAACGTTGTCTGAAGTTCAAGTTTATAAAATTCCAGTTACATACATATCAGTGATAAATTATTAATAGACAAGTAGCCTGACTTACGAAGTGATTGTTTACATGTAGGTAAATTACGTTTTGTCTTGTTCTGGTTCTTTCATCCTCTTGCGTTTCCTATTTAAATATATACACCTGGATGACCAATGTTGCAAACGCTGGAAATAATACAATTAGTGCTAAATGTAAGCATAGAATGACTTTTCCATAATTCTTAATCTTCGGAATTGGCTGATTGCTTTGTTTTTTTATGTCTTATCAATAATTTGTGAGCTATTTCATGTCGAAGCATATTTTTTATTGTAAAACATTTTTATGAGTGAATATTGCATTAAAAATTATTCAGACTATTTTCCTCATCTTTGTCGCCATATTTATTACAACGTTTCGGCGGTTGTACGCTCCGGCCTTCGTCAGGCGGTTGCAATGTCTAACTGAACCCTTTATTACGCTCACTAGGGTAGACTGTTCTATTTCCAGGTGTTGTGTTATCTACTGTTAATTTCCCACTCCAAGTTCTCCACTGCTTTAGCCGGGTATTGAACTCACACTCTTTGAGTCCTGTCACTGGATTTAACCAACGTCTTTATCCACTGTGCCATGTGTTCTTGTTTATGCATTGCTGGGTATTATAAACCTAATGTCTTCAACAACCATTTCTTGGCAAACTTTGATTTTAAAAATGCTACATTCATAAAAAAAGAAAATAACTCACTTAGAAGGAAAATTCTCGAGAGTGCTGCTATTGAATATTACCCAAAAATTAATCTACGTCCAGGCTTTTTCCCAATTACACTTGTCTTAAAAGAATTACTACTCTCCCAAACAAAGGTACACAACAATATCGTGAAATCAAAAGAAAATAGTTGAATTCATAAACACAGCAATAATAACAATATCTCCACACGTGACAATAATTGCCGTAATTTTCAGTTAACAGTATGAAAATAGCGTCCTCTACATTCTTCTAGTTGTTAAGGACATTTTGTTTTTGTTATTATTAGTTACTTTGTTTAAATAAATTCATTTCGTTTTTTGCCTTGAGAAAGTTGACATTGGACGAAACGCGTCGGCAACCATTACAGTTTTCTTATTGTCATTTATACACACACACACACATATATATATATATATATATATATATATGTGTGTGTGTGTGTGTACACACACACACACACATATATATAAATATAAAAGTGAACATAGAAGTCAACACTTAGGTGACCTGACGATTGCATCTAGCATGAAACAGACTGTCGCCTCTAAGTATTGACTACTATGTTCACGTTTATATTTACACACGCTCTATCTGATATTGAGCACTTTATCTCATAAATATAGCACATGTTAAGACTATATTTCTTCACATATATATATATATATGTATGTATGTATTTATGTATGCATGTATGTATAATCTTGAAGAAGAGATTAATTACCTTGATCTGGCATTGAGTAAAAACGAATTAAAATCTAGTGTTCAAGAAAGTGCGGCTTCTCTTTTTTTTCCACTAATACTATTAGAATATCTTGTATTTGCCAAAACAATTCTGTCAGATATTCAAGTATTTCGGCAATCACGAATACTCAAACTAACAAACACGAACATATGTATTATATTTTATCCGAAAGTATTTCATATTAATCTAACCGTTAATTTTAGTAAGTATATATGTTTGATTCGTTGATTTTTTTCCATACATTAAAAATGGTCAATTAGCCCTGTCGACCTGAGGTCGAGTGGTCTAAAGCATGCCAGATAAGGTGTGTTCCTTCTTTAAAGCTGGACACAAATTCCAAATTTTCCAGAAGGAATATTTTCTTAATTCATTAAGTCTCTCAAATGTGCAGGTCGGTAGACGTAACTCTCATTGTCAACACACACACACATACCCACCCACATATTATATAATTAGAAGAAAGTGTTCACTTGTGTTTCATATAAATTAAAAATATATAATAGAGTAAATAATTTGTTTAATAAAACAAAGTCAAATGAAAGTGTACCGATGTGATCAGTAAGTAAAACATTTATTAATATTAAGTACATGGCAGAAATGAAGCACGGAAATTAAGGTTCCAAGTCCGGAATTTTCGGACACACCTGTGTCCTTCATCAGTGGATGCGAGAAGAAACGGTGGAGACTCACCAACAGTAGTTCTTGAGGCTGGGCAGAACCTTTTTGTAGAGGAAATGGCATTAGAATCTATATCTCTAAACCAACTCTATGGTTAAAGTACGTAGATGATAACTTTATACTCTGGCCACACCAAGAAGATATTCAAGTTCTACTGGACCATGTGAACTCAGTAAGACCTTTGATGCAGTTCAGGATGGAGAAAGAGGGTAACAACACACCCCATTCCTGGATGGATGTTCTATTATCTCGAACAGAGCATGCGTTCAAGACATCCGTATACCGTAAACCGACATTCACTAGACAGTACCTTAATTTCAACTCCCACCATCCATACAGCGTAAAGAAAGGGATGGTCCGCTGCTTACAACACTGAGCAAAAGTCGTGTGGCGACCCAGAGACATTAGATAAAGAATTGGTCAGTATAAGTAGTACCCTACAGCGTAATAACTACCCTGGGTACATGGCAGCCCCCACCCAAAAAAAACTGGGATAGACGGGTACAAGTGAAGGTCAACAACACTCAGAAAACAGCCTGCCTGCCTTATGTGAAGGGGTTATCAGAAAAAATACAAAGGATCTGCGGACTATATATCATCAGAACAACCTTCAAAAGCGAGACGACACTTCGCAGATATCTCTCAGGAGTAAGACTTCCCATAGAGGAGAACATGACTAGAGACTGTATATACACCATCCTCTGCAGCCGGGGAAAGAGATATAAAGAGGAGACAGACCGCCCTCTTAAGGTAGGACTTCAAGAACACCAGAAAGTTGTAACACGAGGGGAAGTGGAAAAATCAGGCGTGGCTGACCATATATGGAGAGAAAAGGGAGATCACAACCCTCTCTGGGATCAGTTTGAGATCATAGACAAAGACAATTCATGAACTTAAGGAGTCAGCATATATGCTATACCAAAAACATCTCCTGAGCCGACCAAGCATAGAAATGAATACAATATGGGAACCAGTAATAAAGAGTGTCAGAGAAACGCGATAATAACAAAAAAAATTGCAATATGAGCTCTGGTAAAAACATTAATTGATAACAGCAAAAAATTGCAATAAAGTCGTTGGTTAGATCCAGTGACAGGACCCGAAGTATGTGTGTTCAATACCCAGTTAAGGCAGAGGGGAATTAACAGGAGATAACTGATAACTGACTCGTGGAACTAGAACAGTCTATCCCAGTGAGCGAAATAAATGGTTCGGTTCGACATTTCAACCACCTGAAGAAGGCCGGAGCGTACAACGACCGAAACGTTGTAATAAATATGGCGACAAAGATGTGACAATAGTCCGAATAATGTAAATAGTGAGTTTGTTATTCCTTGAAATAACATAATATATCATTTTGCAATTAAGGACGATTTTCTAATATAATTGAAATCTTCTTTTGTTTGGAACAAGGACAACGCTCCCCTTGTTCCTATTTATATAACTATATCTGAACTATGAGAAAAGTAATTTGCGGGGCGTAACATGTTATTTCCTCTCCCAAGACAGAAAATCCTCTTTGTCTTTGGTATTTCATCGTACAAGACATCGAAGTATTCACAAAACAATAAATAAGAAAAAAAAAAGAATGTAAGGAAAAAAGGGGGAATACCTTTACACCTATATAAATTGGCTTTCTCATCGTGTTTTATCGAGGTAGATACATAAAAGCACACATAAGTAAATACTTACACGTCCTATTCCACATAGGTTGACTGGTGAAGGATAGACAGAGGGGAAAACGGACAAAAACTTATTTCAATACACGTAGAAAGCCAGCCAAATCGTGTCTGTATCTCTGTAACGCCTACCGACAAAACTACCCCTCTACACACCTTTATTTATTTTCTTTCTTTTTCTTTCCCTTTCTCTCTAAACTTATATCCTTTTTTTCTTTTTTCGCTTCATTCTCTTACCTGGCGCTCCAAACATTATCTTGCGCTTCTCTTTTCTCCATATACTTTCATTCTTTTTTTCCTCGTCACGATTTTTTCCTGCCACTCTTCAAAAATATTCTTCTTTCTTTCTTTGTTATTTTCATTCTCTGTAAAGTAACTCTTTCTTTTCTTGTTCTCATCGCTACATATTATTTCGTTATTTTTTCGCCTTTTCACAATTCCTTCAGTCATTTCTTCCAAAATATTCTTTTTGTCTTTCTTAATCCTTTCTTGCTCCTCGAATTCACCCCTTCATTTTATTTTAATCATTCTTCGATTCACTTTTTTCGTAATTTTCTTCTTGCTTTTCCCGTATTTCGTCTAGATTTCATATTCTCCTTCATTTAAATTTTTTTACCTTAATTCTTAACTTTCTCTTTATTTCTATCTTCATTTCTTATATTTTAATTTATTTTTCCATTTCTATATTTTCCTGTTTTCGCCTTTCCTCTTTTCTTCCTAATCACCCTCCATTTTAATTTCTGATTCTTTCTTGTTTCTTTTCTACAAATCGTTTACATTCTTTTTTCTACTCTTTTTATTTTCTTTCTCTTCTTCTCTTGTTCTTTCATATTCTCGTTTATTTCAATTGTTTCTTTCTTTTAATTTTCCACAACTTACTTCTTCTAGGCCATTCATTTCGTTTCTTTACCCTGTTCCATCTTTTTGCATCTATTGTTCTTTGCAGCCCTAAAACTACTGTAAAATCAATAGAACATTGGCTCAAGTATGCAGCTCTAGATTACATTGGAATTCGTCTGTGACTAAGATAACTTTAGCGACGGAAACAGGGATGTTTTTCAATATGCTTATTTACCTCATCTGGCATTTGACGAATATACGTTATTCGGTGGAAAAGAAAATGTACAAAACTTGTATTAAAGTTAATTATATGATTAGTAAAACGAAATATTACCGAAATTTCTGATATAAAATATTTTTTCGAAAAATAAGACGTGCCGGTTTATCGGATACGTTATTCTTTTAATCCGAATGTTTTTGAAAAATTGTACAGTCGTAGTTGAAAGACTCTTATTGAACAGAAATTTAATCAGATATTTGAAAAATTAGTATATTTTGTTCTCGCCGAAAAAGAGCACAAAACATCAAAATTTGGAAATATCACAGCCCTAATAAAAAAAAAAGATTTACTGTCAATTAATTTGGTTCCTTATTTACATTATTCGGACTATTGTCCTCATTTTTGTCGCCATATTTATTACAAAGATTCTGCCGTTGTATGCTCCGGCCTTCTTCAGGTGGTTGCAATGTGGAACTGAACCCTTTATTTCGCTCACTCGGGTAGACTGTCTAGTTCCACGTGCCATGTTTAATGGATGTCAGTTATCAGTTATCTCCTGTTAACTTCCCTCTGAAAGTTCTCGATGGCATTAGCCCGGTATTGAACTCACCCACTTTGGGTACTATCACTAGATTTAAATAACACATGGCACAGTGGATTAAGGCGTTAGTTAGATCCTTTTTGGGGCGGTTTCCTAGCACCAAAACAAGGTAAAATATTCATAGAAACATGTCAATAACAGAGCAACTAATTACAAATATTTGAAATGTCTTCCGCTTGCTTCTACACACGCATCCACGCATCGAATAATTGACTGGTAGACAATTTCATATACTCGCACAAGATTTCCATGACACGTTAATGAGGCGTCTCTGCATTATTAATGTCTACTGCATAAATCAATTCTTTTAGGTGGCTCCATAGATAAAAACCTAGGATTGAGGTCGAAGGAATGCGTAGGCCATGGAACCGGTCATATTCATCTTTCATGGCAAATGTCAACCAGTAAATCGCGAAGAATATGACTAAAATATGCTGGAGCCCTATCATGGATGAACATCCATTTGCAATTCCAGGCCACACATTAAACGTAAACTGATTTCTAGCCTGTATTGTACCATGGGGATTCTGATCCGACCATAAATGTTGGTTGTGTAAATTTGTTATTCTATCTCTTCCAAATCTTACCTCATCGGTAAACAAGATCGGCTGTTTGTGCGATAAAACATCGGCAAAGGTTCTCACGTCGTGAGTAATCAGAGGGTGAATGACTGCACACGTTGTAAGTGATACAGATGCAGCAGCTGCTCTTGAAATATGCTTTCTTCGCTACACAAGAACTACTATGTTTCAAAATCCGAAGCTAAAAAAGTTTGAATTTAATTATATAATTAAATTAAAAGAATTTATTCTGTTTCCTCTTCAAGTGAATTTTGGAAGAACTTATATTCTACATTACTGAGTTTTAAACGCACATACAATTCACACTTTTCTGTTTCCAAGGATACAGAGAAATCCAATCATTTAGACAGGGGTGATAGCGGGTTCAATTATATAATTAAAATTTTTATCTTCGGTCTTTGAAACATGATAATTCCTGTGTAGCGAAGTAACCATATTTTAAATCAGTTAATTTATAATATATATATATATATATATATATATATATATATATATATATATATATATATGTATATATATGTACCCAAGTATAGGATTGGTCTATACGGAATAAATTCCAATAGGAAACAAATAATATCCTTAAAAGAGTGATCAATACAGAGTAGAGCAAATATAATTATTTATTCGAAAATTATCACATAAAAATGTTATAAAATCACTACAAAAATAGCCATTTTGTTTCAACACTTCTGGTATCTTATCAAGTGATGTTGTTGAATGTAGAATAAAGGGTTTTAAATGCAGACGAGGTGCCAGATCAGGGGCAATTACATCAATTACATTCCATATCCGTCTCTGGATTGTATCAAGGACCTTGAGACAAACAAAAGGGGTTCCAGACCATATATGGCAGAAATACTTCTTGCAAAGGCGAGTTGTTATCAACTTATGAGTTTTATAAAAATGAAACACTTCCTTATTGACTAGTCAGGACAGTATTTTTTCAGTTTTATTTTCTGCAGGCTCCTCTGGCCTCTACTCATGATATTATTAAGTGTTGTTCTTTTTGTTTTTATTAATAAGTCTTCCAATACTTTTAGTCTTTTTTTACATGTAGATGATGCTATTGTTGTCAACAAGTATGTTACGAATAGTTTAAATATTCATGGTGACCTACCGGACGCTATTAGTAACATACTTGTTGACAACACTAATATAATAGCATCATTTACAGGCAAAAAAAAGGCTAAAAATAATGGAAGCCTTATTAATAATAATAATAATAATAATATTAAGTTGGTGTAAAAATAATGACGTAATAATGCCGTTTTTCGACAAATTTTTAACGTCAAAAAACGACATTATTACGTCATTATTTTTGCATCAACCTAATAATAAAAACACTTAATAATATTAACTTTGAACATGGACATAATATCTTGACCTTGTGTTGAAAAAAGAAACCATTTTATAAAACATACATACAACAAACTATTTCTTATTTTAACAGTTGAAATATAACCCTTGATAATGGCTAAATGTATAGCCGAAAGCACTCGGATAAAAAGAACATTCGGACAGTTTTTATATAATTTATCATCGGAAAAGAAAAAAATGATTAGATCGCATGAGAAATTGTATAAAAAACCTAAATAAAAGCACCTTGTCTGCCGTTTTCAATGAAATACATACATACATATATATATATATATATATATATATATATATATATATATATATATATATATATATATGTGTGTGTGTGTGTGTGTGTGAGTGTGTGTGTGTCTGTGTGTGTGTGTGCTTCTTCTAGGTATGTTGTGTATTTGACTGTATGAAAAGATAATGCACTTTCGTTCCATTATGAACATAAGATAGAATTTGACAGAACCGGATTACGCATTAATATTGGAGTGGAATAGAAATAGAAAAACGGGCATTTCCATTTGACGCTATTGTCACTTGAGTTAGCAGGAAGGACTCATTTTTTTCTAGCTGACTAACTGCTATAATTGTGTTTCCAAAGTCTGAACACGACTTTTCCAAAGAAAATATTGAGCATCTCGAAAAGGTAATAATGAATAAAAATCTATAGTCATTTGCAAAACAATAATATTCGTTTTTAAAGTTCCAGTGTAACATTACACATAAAGATACTTCGTATCTATCTATCTACCTATCTATCTATCTTGGTCTGTATCTATGTATCTATCCATCTATATCACACTATACTGTGATATACATAAATTTTATAAATAGCTACAAAGGAAAGGAATATTTGTCTATATTTCTGAGATGAGATATTGTAATTATTTACAATATTTACATTATTTGAACTGTTGTCCCCATGTTCGTTGACATATTCACAACGTTTAGAACGATGAGCTCTCCAGCCTTCTTCAGTTGATTTGAATTATGTACTGAACCCTTTATTTCGTCCACCGAAGTAGACTGTTCTAGTTCCACGTGCCATGCCTCTTCCGGATGTGTCAGTTATATCCCTTTAAGTCAACTCCCCAATTTTGTTTTCACCCCTACAGTAGCTTGATATTGAACGTAAGAGTTACCCTGGTCACATGATAGCAGCTTCGACAAACTAGGGTAGAAGGGTACAAAAGGATAGCAACTCTGAGAAAATAGCTTCGGTCTGCCGACCCTATGTAAAGGGAATATCGGAAAAAATACAATATATCTGTGGTCCATATAACAACAGGACGACCTTCAAATGTGGTTCAACAGTTTGCAGAAACCTATTTCGATTAATACCCGAATTGAAGAGAACATGACTGCGTGTACGTAATCGCGTGCATCTGTGGTTTGGAATATAAAGGAGAAACAGGCTGCGATCTTAAGATAAGACTGAAAGAACATCGTAGAGCCGTAACATGAGGGGAAACAGAAAAATCAGGCGTAGTTGACCACATATGGAAGAAAAAGGGTGATCAGCGCTCCCTGTGAGATGAGGTTGAAATTATAGACTGGGAACTTCACTGAAAAATACAAAAATTTTAAGGATCAGCATATATGCTAGGCCACAAAAATCTCCTAATTCGGCCAAGTATAAAAGTGAATACAATATGCGAACCAGGGTGCTAGAGAAAAGCAATAATAACAACAGATTACAATATGAGCTCAGGTAAAAAAACACTATTAAGATATTAAATTTATAAGTCCCTAAAAATTCATACACTGATATCCTCAACGACACATTGTCAAGTGGATAAAAGCGTTGGTTAGATCCAGTGACTTGACCCAATGAACTGAGCTAAAGGGAGATGACTCAGACACTAGGAAGATCATGGAACTAGGACAATCTATCCCCGTTGACGGAATAAAGGGTTTAATTTGAAATTCCAATCACCGGGAAAAAGCCGGAGTGTACAATGGCCGAAACGTTGTGAATATGACAACAAAGATGAGCACAGCAGTCCGAACAATGTAAACAAAGGAGAGGAAATTGTAGAGAGTTATGATCGCAAACGTCCTAAAATGAAATGACAAAGAGAAGAAGAATTCTGCATAATTAATTAAGATATAATTTGTCTGAAAACAAAACAAAACTAAAAAAATCGTTTGGAAAAAACCGGTTTTCCCTTACCCTTTCAGTTACCTGAACAAAGGGTGCACTTAAAGCCTACAAAAAAAAAAATGATATGAGGAGTCTGAAATAAATAAATAAATACACATATATATATATATATAATTATTTATTTAAAAAAATTATAACATAAACATGTTATAAAATCACTACAAAAATATCCATTTTGTTTCAACACTCCCGGTGTTTTATCAAGTGATGATGTTGAATATAAAATAAATGGTTTTAAAAGTTTCAAATTAATTAACGATCCTTCGCAAGGGGAAAACGTTGTTCCAAAATCTAGAATGACCAATCAAAATACAAGTACAGGAAAATTCAAAAAGCCTGAAAACGAAGTCATGTTATAATAGCTATTCAGATTGTTAAAATACAGGTAATATTAAAAAAAGAATTTATTCTAACCAATAATTAGTAAATTATATGATAAAATTTAATATTAAAATTAAAATCTGCCAATTTTAAAATCAAAATTTAATCACTATTAAGTTTAAAATTATAAAATTACCGAGGAGAAAAGGAGAAATACATATGTTATTCAATTTATTTCTTCCCTGAAATTACGTTAGAATAGACGTTACTTCATCCGGTCCTCTGACAATATAAATGTATACATTTTAATCCCAAGTGTGCGAATAGGGTCGTAAACTCACGCGTAAAACAACACAAACACAATCAGATTATAATAAATAAGCATCCAGATATATAATACATAAGCATTGAGACATATTTAGATACAAATAACCTATATATATATATATATATATATATATATATATATATAAGTAGAAATAATTAGGTGGATTTGAAATAAACATAATTAAGTAATTCATCGAATCTAGAAGAAAACTCAACAGAATGCAGAAAGCCCTGGACGGCCGTTTCGCCTTATATTTGGGATTCATTAGCAGTACGCATCCACTACAGAGAATTGAAACCCGAATAGTTACAATAGGAGGCACACACAACGAAGAGGTAACGAATTAGACTTGATATAGCGCCGCTCGATCACATATTCCGTGGTGGAACACATCCGCGTTTCTCTTTTACCCATAAGACTGTGCCTCCCCGAGATACAACTACTATCTCTAAGCAGCTCAGTCCAGATCATTAGAAGCCGGTTCAAGCAAGGATATACAGATAGAAATAATTAGAAGGATTTAAAATAATCATAATTAAGTAATTCATCGAGTTTAGAAGAAAACAACAGAATGCAGAAAGCAATGGACGGCAGTGCGCATCCTCTACCTAGAAGTGAAACCCGATCAGTTACGAGCTACGAGTACTATCCCCAATCCCCTCCATCCAGAGCATTAGAAGCCGGTTCAAGCAAGGATATGCAGAATGAAATAATTTGGAGGATTATATATATATATATATATATATATATATATACTAGCAGTAGATCCCGGTGTTGCGCGGGGATGTAACAGTAAGAGATAGATCAAGTATCGACTGAAAAATAAAATTGACAAAGATTATTGTTTAAGGTTGGCGGACACGCATGTCTTAATTATTTTTTTTTTTTACGAATTGGTCAACCCAAACTCAAACAAAAACATTGTTTTCAATCGTTATGAGTCTACCGATTGAATAGAATTTTATTATAAACAATTGTCTTGTAAATGGA